>JAJONR010005049.1:0-54694 GCA_029582245.1 Solanum etuberosum
TTTTTTTTAGAAGGAAAACAACAAATTCAGTATATTGAAAATGCCCGAATAGCTAACATGGAACATACCACTCTGCACCAGCTTTACCTGAAACATGACAGAACAGATCAAGACAAAGTTTTCTTCTTCCCTAAATACCTTCACTACTATTACCCTTAGATATCTTACACAAATATATAAAGTGCACTGTAGTGATATTCTCAGTAGGTTGAATACTTAACATATTTCATATTAGGTAAATGCCCATTTTCAAATTTGGCAAGAGAGGATAGAGTAAAAGAACCTCAAGAGCACGCTTGTTGAATTTGAGTTTGCGCAAACGATTGATAGTGTGGAAAATGTCACCTCTATGAATAGGTAGACCATCACCCATCCAGCTTTGAAAAGTGGATCCAATGGACTCTCCTATGGGTACACTTTCAATTCTTTGACTTAAGTTGTTCCTTGTTGCCACCATTCCCTGATCTACCAACCTTTCTTCCTTTTCTGATTCTGAATTCTCTGAAGTAAAATTTGCATCGGATATTTTCGAACAAAACATGTGACATGAATGAATAGTTTGTTTGGACAAAGATATAACAATTGTTTGATGAATTGCACTAGTGATCCTCTGTTTTCGCAAAATGGATATGAAGTTCATTGTTGATATCAGAAACAAAACCAACTTTACTCATCAGGACAGCTTAAGGAAAGAGTTGCCCTGAAATTATGTATTCAGCACCACTAGTCCACGGAAACCATAAGAGTGAACCTGCCACAGCTTGATTAATGGAAAAAAAAGGATAAATAAATTTCAAGGAGGTGAAGATGCTAGAATCCATCCCACTTCAAACTTTATGTTTCAAGCACATTTGCATTTGATTTAAACTATAAAGTGGGAACCCCAGTAAAAAAAAGCTTCTTTCTTGATGGTTCCCAGGGGCAATAGCTGACAGTGATTGTCGTAGCAGGAACTGAAACATTGAAAGGAAAATCAGTTATTCGAGGAATACCTCAAGTAATCACCATCCAACCCTGTAACAATTACATTCTTTCCATCAAGATCAGCAGCATTACAGAAAAAAACATTAAGGTCCTCAAAGACCCGAGCTTCATCAATATCGATCACATTCACCTATCAAGATACGGAGTTACTAGGAGATAGAAACACACACACTCTACTGAGCTAATAAAAGTTAAAAGCCAGTTGCAGGATTCGTTCTGCCTAATAAAAGTTCTTTTGCAACTACTGCTATGTCAATCTTCAAAAAAAAAAAACTTTGACTCTCAATTGTATTTCAGTTCTCCCTCATGCTTTCTCATCAAAGTGACATAGCATACTAACACATATTGGATCATTTTATCCTAATATGTACATCACTGACACAATCAACTGCACATTTATCTTCTTCTCATGAATTAAAGTACAAAAAGGAACCATTTAAAATTTCACACTTCAAATTTGAAAAAAAAAATGTTGCAGAAATTTTCAAAACACCCATGAAGCTTAAATCCAGTAGCTAACTAGCATCTCGTCTCTTTATGAAATTGCACGGTAAATTTGAGAAAGTATTTAGAAATAACAACATATCCAGATACAAAAGAAAACTAAATAACAAGAATCAATAATGAGACAATCGTCTATTTGGAAATTTAAAGCAGAAAGTAAACGCAAATAATGAGAAAAACTTACTATTGAGCACTGAAATTACAGAGAAAAGATACAGAGATGGAGGAAACGGCTATGGAGGAGAAAGAAGAAAAGAAGAGGAACGGTGATTTAGGGGAGAAAAATGACAAAAATAGTCCATAAGTTTGGGTTAGGTTTAAAATAGTCCCTAAACTACACTCTAAATAATTTTGGTTCACACTTGTTTGTTGAATACTTAAATTTAATGGAAATTCTGAAAGTTCATTTTTTTGCATTTTTTGGTCTATTGCTGGTGTCTAATACATTTTTTTAATGTGCAACTTATGTTATGTTTTGTGCATTTTACTATTTAATAGTTAATACTGTTTTTTATGTTTAATTTCTAGGATCGGAGGAGACTTTTCTATTGTTATTTATTTCCCATAGTTACTATAAATTCTAGGTTTAAGTCATCGCCTTAAGGTTATCCACATAATTTACTTAAACATCTAATTAGGACTTATATCTATTCAACACCTCTACCCTCCGGAATTTGAACCATCTGAACATTTTTTACCTACCTGGCACATTGGGAGGTCTGTAGTTAGGGATTTTTTGTGGAAAAAATGGTCTTTCTTCTTCCTCCCCTCTTTGCCGATCACATCCTCAACCACACTAGTTCACCGCCGCCATTATACATCAATCTTCTTCCTCGTTTTTTCTCCGGATACTTCACTTCTACCTCTATCATTGTTTTTTATTTCTCCATTGCCATCATACTAGGATTGGCGGTACATACCTTCATTGCCGCCATGGCAGCCGCCATCATTATCGCCATCGAATTTGTAGAGGGCTTGAAGTTTGGAATTTTTTCTTTGTTGTTAATGTAGTGTTTTGGTGTTAAATTGATGTAGATTTGTGTGAATTTTGTTAAAAGATTTTCCTATTTATTTTTTGCTTCGCTCACATTTTTGCTTTAAATTGATATATATATATGTGCGAATGTAAGGGTGTTCTTCAATCGAAAAAAAGATGATCAACTATAGAACTCAAAACGAAATCCGACATAACTCAATTTTTTCCGACAATGTCCATCTGAACTGATTAATTTTCCGGCGACTTTCCGTCAAAAATGGAACGAAGAAGACAGTTAATTTTTTTTTATTACCTATGGCCAACTCTTCCACAACTCATCAAAAATAGCAATAAATTTTCATCCTTTTGCTTGAATTCTATGTTGCAGATGAACCAATAAGGTTCGAAAATAGCATATTTACAGAGGCGGGTTGTCGTGTTGGGGGTGGAGCACCGTAGAGGGAGAGGAGTTTTGTACTCTAATGGAATAGCAGGGTAGGTAAGTTGCAGGATTTCTTTTTTAATTTTTAACTTAAAAATAATTTCTTTTTTCTTTTACTTTATAACATATTTTTAAAATAATTTTTTGGACTCAAAAATACCAGATGTCGGTATTTAATTCGTCAAAATAGCCATGTCATCGCGAGTGTATTTCACACACTTTAGCTGATTGTCAAAAGAATGTTCAAATTTGAAGGGGTAGAAGTGTTCAATAGGTACAAGTCTTAGTTGATGTGTCTAAATGAATTACGAGGACAACTTTAAGGAGCCGTCGATGACTTAAGCCTAAATTCTAATCGCCAGAATTATAAAATATTTGACGGAGATAAAAATACACACTTTTGAGTTTTGACAACTTAAAAGGATCAAATTTGTCTAGAGACTTGAGGAACTATTTTGAGTCTAACCCAAAATATAAGGGGCCATCTTTGTCTTTTTCTCTAGTCCAGGGCTTTTGTTAGTGAGGGTATTGTTGGAATTAGAAAAAGATTAAAAGGGATAAAAAGGTAATTAAATCATAATTAGAGCTAAAATAAATTATAACAACTGTAATTAAGCATGAGCTAAATTATGTCATTGAGTTATCAATCTCCAGCTCTCAGGGGCAAAGCAAAGAGCAGCAATCTTTCATGGCAGCACATGAAGAGCTTTAACATAGGAACTACAACAAAATGATCAAACCCTGTTTCAAAAATGCTTACTCAGCTAAGAAAAGGGGAAAAAAAGAGGGGTAAATGGAGAAAAATGATAAGTCAGGCCATCTTCTACCACCAAATTAACAAATTCCTTTCCCGCGGGCACTAGACGAGGCGAGGCTACAGTCATGGTATAACATAAGTGATCACTTTTTCAATCCTTCTTCATGAGCAAACTATGGGATAAACTTCTACATAACCATCCCACCATCGATGGTCAAAACCTGTAAAGGAGATGAATATTCTTAATAAACAGATGTTTTAACATAAGGTAGCAAGAGAGAAGCTTCGGATAAATGACAGATGAAACCATGTAACATGGAAGTACCTGTCCAGTAATATAGCTGGCTGCGGGACTGAGTGCCAGGAATTCCACTAGTCCAGCAACATCTTCAGGTTGACCATAGCGTCCTGTTATGTGAAACCAAAGTTAGTCAATATAGTTATTGTTTACAGAAACTCTATTGTGCTTTAATTTGTAAGATATAGATATGAAGATATGAACCATATTTCCTAAAAATTTAAACTGAATAGTAGTTACTTTTACTAGTTTAATAAATGAAATCTTTTATAAATAGCAAGTACAAAGTCTTTGAAATTTTGGATGCATTGAAGAAGGGGAAATCTACCTACTATCAAGTTTCAAGCTCAGTTGATGTTTTTCAGTTCAGACTTAGTTTTATTCGTTTTATAGAGTCAGAGTTTTCTATTGATGCAAATGAAATCTAGTTATTGTATCTGATGTTATCTTATTCTACTTGGAGTCCTAATCTTAGAAGTCAAGTTGTAGACCTTTTCCTCGTCTTAGAGGTGCAGGGAACTCGTCACTATGTTGAGATATAAACGCCACAAACACTTTAAAAGACATCTGCTCTTACCTAATGGAATACTTTGCAAAAGTTTCTTTTCAATGTCTTCACTTAGCTGGGCAGTCATATCAGATGCAATAAATCCAGGGGCAATAGCATTAACCTGTCGAAAGGTAAAATTCAGCATAAATAACCTAATTATGAGCCATAAATAGTCATTATATCACCAACGGAAAAAAAAAGAAAAAGAGAACTCATTAGTTTGTCCTCATCAGAAATAGGTCCTTAATAATATGCTTTACCAAATCCTTCGTAACTAGCATTAACATAAACAAGCCAAGTGATCATACAACGGAATGACTAGGAGCACTTACAGTAATATTCCTGCTGGCATATTCTTTTGCAACACTCTTGGTTAAGCCAATGACTCCTGCTTTAGCAGCACTATAGTTGGCTTGCCCAGCATTGCCAACTAAACCAACAACAGAAGATATGTTGATGATTCTTCCCTGCAAAGTGTAGACCATGCCTAAATTAAAATTCTGGAGTATATAAGGAACAGTACAAAACTGCATTGCATTGCTTTGATCTTAGTGATCAATTTTTTTTTCAAGGACCAGAATAAATCACTAGATAAACATGATGGCAACAGTCTTATTAGTTGGCATCTGGCACAACCTGGCTATTTTAACATACTCAAGGATCAGTAAATTTGTTTCTTGTTTTGTATGAATAACTGGTTCAAATTCATTGAAAAGGGAACTGTCAGCAATATAGCAGGTGACAGAATCTGAGAAAATGACAACAGAACTGAAATCCATGAAACGGAATAGCTGGAAACAGACTCTGAGTCCCATCAAAATCCTTCCATCATAACCAATTTCCAACACGACAACATCCAAATTCTGAAGCTGAAATCAACTCAACTTTTGATGCTTCTAACAAGAGAGGAAACTAATTGACATGACAATCTTACTGTAGCATTATGTTATCTTTTAAAGCTAGGTGGGAATAAAGCTATAAGCTATCTCCCTTCAACTAATGTATCATTATCTTCTCTGTCCATTTTCCTTCAATCCAGATAAGAGAAGTATTTTGCCCATGCCCTGTGAAATAAATGTAGTGCAAGTGTCACACATTGCCAGCCTGTCATTGTATTTCCAATTCCTTTTTTATTTCTACTTTGACTAGCATGCGAGTCCAAGAAACCAGAACGGCAAATATAATTTGGTTTCTACCCAAAGGCTAGGGATGACCCCTGCCCCACATGGTTGTTCTAGTGTGGACGACGACCATGTGGTGTAGTCATTGTTTATAACTGCTGTAGAGTCCATAGAGCTAAGCCCCTCGTTACCTGCAACGGATCTCTTCGGTAAATAAACAAATGCACTTCCCTCTATGCAACAGTTCCCGAAAATGTGAACCTTTCCAGACAAATAATATTATTTCTGAAGTGCAAGAGGTAGATGGACAAATTTACCTTTTTCTTTTTCATCATGATTTTAGCTGCAGCCTGCAACAAGAAGAAAGATCCCTCATAAGAACCTTATCTTAAAAAAAATACATACAGGTTTTGGGAGGAGGGATTGGGGGAGACAACCAAACTACCAATTGAAACACAGCTAGCATATAGACCTGTGTGGAGAGAAAAACTCCAGTAAGATTCAAATCAATAACCTCCTGCCACTGAGACTTCTTCATTCTCATCAACAAGGTATCACGCGTGATACCTGAAAAGAAGACAAAGAGAACTACTAATTGGGAATTCTAATAAAACTTGATGCAAAACAGGATGACTGTTGCTAGCCTGCATTAAAAAAATATTGTTTCACTTGTATATATGGGGTAAAAACATGTTCCTCTCTAACTAGAAAGTTGCACAGATTTTTTTTGGATGCTTAATGCCAGAGCACAAATGTTAACTTGTTGGTATTATCTTGGTGCAAAATTAATTAAATGATCTTTTTGACTTGTCCCCACAAAATAAAGGTGGTAGCTAACCTGCATTATTGATCAAGATATCAACTGTTCCCCATCGATCAACCACCTGCAGGTGTGATACTTATGAGGTGCAATTCAGCTGGCAACAACTGTGATAAGATCCACCATTAACTAATATTACTAACAAAGGAGAGAGCTTACAGTTTTCATCATGGATTCTACATCTTCTTCTTTCGAAACGTCGCCTCCAAAAGCCAAGGCTTCGCCACCACATGCTTCAATCTACAAAATATGACATTCTTGAATCACTCAGAAAATATCTTTTCTTTTTTCGAGGAACATCAGAGACAGCCTAAAGCATGAACCTTATAACTTGTTCCCACACCCAAGAATAAATGGCTGCTTGTTGAAGTACTGGTTGAAATAGTAACGGAAGTTTCAAATCTAACAGCAATCAAACAATGGATGGAAGTGTTTGTCAAATGAGTGTCAGACATTCGTCTATCAAGCCTTCTAAGCTTATGAGATATCTTTCTTTGGCACAGGTAAGGACTATGAGAAGACGTTCTTTATCTTTGACTGAGTAGAATAATGCAGGTTTCGCTCCTTTACAAGACTGAGATAAAACTAGAGCAATCTATGATTGCCGACGTTTTGGGATGGAACTTACATGAAGATTAGTGAAACCATACACAAAGTTTGAACCTAAACTTACACTTCTTGATAGATGAAGATTAGCCAAGAAAAGAAAACATAATTGTTTGAAATGTGCAAGTATAAAATATAGGCAGTATAACTTCACCGAGCCATTATCATATATATCCACGACTTTATCAATCTTCCATGGAAGAGTATTACCAGCAAAGATAAATTCCTTTTGCTTTTCTGGTTTCAGTACAAGCAATCAGGTCATTAGCTAGCTGCTATCTTATCAGAAAAATTCTAACAAAGATGAGAAAGCAGAGAGCAGAATCAGTATTCCATGTTTGACCAGTTCTTGGAATCTGAGAGGAAGACCTAGCTCTATCTATAAAATAGAATAAAATAAAATAAAAAAGCCACCAGACTGAAGTTAGAGATACAGTTCATGTTTCAAGTAATTAAAATGAAATTTTCAGTTGGGAATGGAAGTATCAGGGATATTAATATATACCAAAAACTATACTAAATTATTACTAAAAAGGAACACATACCTCTTTGGAGACTTCTTCTGCCTCCTTTGAAGATCTCGCATAGTTCACAAGGACCTGCCACCGACATTGAACTTTATATCAAGCAGGTATGGGAAAAATTATAAAATTGATGAATAGTAATACCTGTGTATCAACCTATGTCAGTTTAAGAACATTATTGATAGTTATCCACCTATGTCAGCTTAAGAACATTATTGGAAGTTTTCGGAAGAACTTAAATCTACGGAATCCACATTTTTGAAATGCCTGACTTCACGTAGTAAACACTAAGCTAAATAAGAAGAAGAGGTGGAGGAGGAGGAGGACCCGCTTCGCTTTCTACTCTGGCCCGTATAAGCTTCTGCTTATTAACGGCAATTTCACCCAAAAACAATATAGAGTAACACAACTAGTATTGTTTTACACTTGATATGACACCTTTCAGGTAACTAATTTATTTTTTGCACATTTGAAACTATCCTTTTAAAGCCTTTTATTCTCAATTAAAATTATCCATTTAAACATTTTACCTTAAGATGATACACAGAGCAGTCAAAGGACAGAGAGAGTACTTCCCATTGTTCCACCTTTAAACTATGGCCAACGGAAACACAACTTGAGCAACTACCATAGCACCTTAAAGCTGATGATGTTTTACAGTGAAACCACATAGGTCACCAACACCATAGCATACATATGCAAGAGTAAAATTAGATAAATTCTAGTAATACACTATCAAAAGAACAAGTTTTTCTGGTTTCCCAGGGCTTTGGTTCAATGGCAAAGGTAGGAGAGGATGTGTGGTAGGCAGATGTCACGAGTTCCAAACCTAGCTGTTGAAAAAACTCAGGCATTTAAGTGAAGTAGGAGAGAAGGCTAGCCCCATTATCCACCAAGGTCCAAATCTGAAAACGCAATATTGTTTAAGAAAAAATTCTCCAGTATTTTCTGGCAGTTAACACTCCTGTGTTGTCTAGTTGCATATGGAAGGCAACGAATCTCAAAACCAAAAGGTTTCCGTATTTTAAAAAACGGAACACAATGCTGACCTTACAACCAGCCTTTCCCAAAGCCAACGCAATTGCCTTCCCTATTCCTCTAGAAGCTCCGGTGACAATAACAACCGGAGCTTCAACTTTTGCAGCAGCCTCAACTCCAGCTTGTTCAGTGGTTGTCACCTGAGCTCTCACACCTGATCATATCGCAATCCCATTATACATCTATACAACTAATTATAAACAAAGGAATATCTTTTTTTCTGATTGATAAAGGGTATTGTATTAAAAGCAGCAAAACTGCTCATCACAAGTTGTGTTATGAACTCAAAAAATCAACCATGGCTTCTGTATCATTAGCTATTACCAAAAAAAAAACAGATGAGAAATGCATCTGTCCTTTAAACTAATTACAGATTCCTTTTTGCTTTCAAAAATTCTGGAATTCCTTTCCTATAAACAGAGGCCAGAATCGAGTGTGCTATTGTATTTATTTCTCATCAGGCAAAATGTCAACATACATTTCTCTAAAAAGGAATTGCACTCAAGATTTAAAGTCAATGAATACTAAGTATCTATCATATATACAACATTTTTAGAATTGG
Source organism: Solanum etuberosum (assembly GCA_029582245.1). NCBI lineage: Eukaryota > Viridiplantae > Streptophyta > Magnoliopsida > Solanales > Solanaceae > Solanum > Solanum etuberosum. Next base: position 9,183 of record JAJONR010005049.1, read on the forward strand.
AAAGCAGTAAGCTGAGAAGGATTAGATCCGTCTCTACTAAGAAGTGAAAGATACCTGAAGAGGCGGAAGAAGACCAGCGGCACTGCAAGGCAGATGATGGCTGAATAGGAGCAGACGGAAGGCGGACATGTGACAGCTCGCGACGGACGGAGGAGTTTGCGGCGGCGACGGAGGATCGGAATTTGGAGGTGGCGGCGACGGAATTGAAGGCGAGAGTGGCCATTGAACGGAGTAAAGTGGCCAGGTGTGTAAATGGATTAGCGTGGGTGCAGAGTTAAGAGTAGAGCGTCTTTATTGTAAATGTTCCGATGAAAACAAGGTGACAGCCTCTTTTGTCGTTGGTCGTTTTAAACAAGAGAAGAAGAAAAAGCAATTTAGGTACAAAATATAGAGAAGTGAAATGATTACTTGTTAATTTAGTTTTTAGCCTATTAGGTATAGGTTTGGTGACTTTGTTGTTAACTAGCACTTTGTTTGGATGGTTGTGCGTATTTTTTCGTAATGTATTGTATTATATTTTATTGTGTTATATTATATCGTATTATATTGTTTTAATAAATATAATATTTGAATGTATTGTATCGTTTTTTCGTCATTACATTATGTCACACATCTATAATTTGAATAATAAACCTACAAGAAAAGTAGGTATGAGCTAGAGCTATTATGGTAAAAGATAAAATATCATTATTAAACACTAAATAAAAACAAAATGAGAAGAAAATATTAAGGTAACAATGCGATCAGACCAAATCGGTTGTTACACAAAATGGGTCTTTTTGTTATTACCTAACGATGAATTTAAACGATACGATATAATAGAATTTAAGTAATAATCAAATCAAACATTGTATTTGAACTAACAATACAACGGATAACAACTATCCAAACAAGGTGTAAGAGATCAATAAGTCGCTGGTTTAGAACTAAATTATTCAATACAACATATGCAATGTAAACTAATTTCACATAAATGAAATTTGGAGAGATAGTTTATGTATTATGAGAGTTTGTTGTTATCGATAAACACTTGGTACAAGTAAAACATATCAGTTAAAGCAAATATGGTAGTGAAAAATTATTTATGTGTTAAAATCAGCATAATTAAAAGTAGCACCAAGTATTTAGTTGTTATGTATAAAATTTAGCACATTAAATATAACATTAGTTATCAATTTATAATCTTGCATAATAACACATGTATAAATTATGAGAATTCCTAACTGTGTCACTGTTAGAGGTGTCAAATAAGCGTGTTGGGTTAAATTTAGATAGGTAAAATGGACGAGTTATTAACCTGTCCAAAAGATATTTAGGTTGAAATGCGGGTCATAACACCACACGTCTAATTCTTAATAAAATTTAATTGTTTTATTTGTTCTTTTATAAATTTTTAGTATATAACATACCAATTTTTTTTTTAAAAAAATCAAAAATATGTTACAAAATATGTCATGATTCACTTAGGCTATTAATTAACTCAATTCCTAGTGAGTTGATCTAATATATAGACGAATCACTTGAGAGAGTTGGGCGGGATTTAGACACCCCTAGTCACTGGTGTGAAGGACCCAACAGCTGCAAGAACATTATGCAAGTATACCATCAAGGGGAACATAGCGGTACACTCTTTAATCTAATCCTTCTAGTACGAGAGGAGGCATTTGTACTTTATTTTCAATCACTACTCCCATCGTTTTGAGCCAAGAGTTTTTCGAAAATCTATCCACCTTCCAATATAAAGGTAACCTCTATGTACACATCATTCTCCCCAGACCCCACCGCCCCCACGTGTGGTATATGTTGTTGTACTCCCATCATCGGATCTCCCTCCTTGATTTCTTTCTACATGAGCACTTGGTTTTCTTGCTCAAGGTGGATGCAAATTCCATAGCATCAAACAGAAAGTGAAGGTACCAACTTTAGTGATATTCTACTTTTCTCAATATCACTTTCATCAACTACCAGGCTGTGACCCTGTCGCACCACTTTATAATTGGCTTTTTGAAGGCTCGGAAAGGCACCTGACAAGCCCTTTATTACAATTGGCCCAGTATTCCTTTTGTTTTTATCATCTTTTTTTGTGGTTGATTTTGTGGGGGGAGGGGGCAATGAGAAAGATAAGTGCGGGTCCAACGTTATTATACATTGATAGCAAGACAAAACAACATATCCAGAAAGTTTTGCAGACACATTTAGAAATTGGGGAAAACAGCAATCCAACAAGAGACCCCAAATGAAAATCCAATAGTAAACAGACAGCCACCTTCAAACTCGTCAAACAGCTTCTCATTTTACTTTATTCTAAACTGCTTTTTTCCTCTTCTAAATATGCTTAGTAACGCACCATCATACTTGGAACTACCACTTTACTGGACTGATGCCATGTGCTTAATCAAGTCCACCACTCGTGTGCTGCAATCACAGCAAGGAAAAACATTAGCAGCAGACCACAAACCATTTAAGTGCTGCCTAACACAGTTCTTGTAAAGGAGAATGCTAAAAGATGGGTCTACAGCAGCTCTAAATTTAAAGAGAAGTAAATTTTTAAGATTTACCTGTAGCCCATTTCGTTGTCATACCAAGAAACAAGCTTCACAAAGCTCTTGCTCAAAGCAATTCCAGCCTTGGCGTCAAAGATACTTGATCTGCAAATTATTTTCATTTGAATAACAAATCAGTCAAATTAACACTTCGGCTCTCTAGTCTGGTTCACGCAGGGTCAGTACAAAGGGAATTTACAGGAAAAAATGCATTAGGCAGAAGCGATAGACATTTGTTGTTTTGAGTGAGTCATTTTCATTCAGAAACATAATATGGAACATAACTTCAAAAATCCATCCTCACCTGTTGTCCCCAACAAAGTCTGTAGATACCACGTCATCTTCAGTGTAACCAAGAATTCCCTTTAATTTTCCTTCAGACTCCTCCCTAATAAAATGCCAAAGCAAAAAAACATATTAATGTAAACGAGCAGCTATTAAAACAAGTTGAGTCGCCCTAAGGCCTTTTCTACTATTTCACCCAGCGGCCAGCACTATTACTCCTTTTTTTGCATGTATTTTGCATTCATGGAAACCTGTAGCGTATACTTGCCAGAATTGACTGAAGCACAGAACTTTTTGTATTTTTTACAGGGAAGGGGGAATGGGTAAAGGAGTAAACTGCACAGTCTTACTTGATAGCAGCCTTGATTTCATCATAGGTGGCTTCTTTCTCCAACCTCACTGTGAGATCAACCACAGAGACATCGACCGTTGGAACTCGGAAAGACATTCCTGTTAACTTTCCATTCAATGATGGTAGCACCTTTCCAACAGCCTTTGCAGCTCCAGTGCTGCTGGGGATAATGTTGAATGATGCCGCTCTTCCTCCCCTCCAGTCCTTAGCTGATGGTCCATCAACAGTTTTCTGGGTGGCTGTTATAAAATAACTACTTAGTACTCAAGCTGCAGAAGCTGTATTAACTTCTAACACAAAGCAATACTTACCCGTTATGGAGTGAACTGTAGTCATAAGACCCTCAACAATTCCAAACCTGTCATGAATAACCTGCAAAGTCAGAACAGAAATCATTTAATTCACATATAGGCTCAAATACTAAAATGAAGAACAGGGCAAGAAACAAAAAGGGAACCTTTGCCAGAGGTGCAAGGCAGTTAGTAGTACAGCTAGCATTAGAAACGACGTTGAGGTCTGGCTTGTATTCCTTTTCATTGACACCAACAACAAACATAGGTGCATCCTTGCTAGGAGCAGAAATGACTACTTTCTTAGCACCACCCTGGTAATAACAACAACCAAAAAAATTTAAGCAGGTACTTAACACCAACTATTCAATGCAGGTACTCAAGCTAATGTGCAAGGAAATATGTGATAACCATATCAATCCAATTAGTCAACACTCAAACATCATGGCATTAGCATCAATTTGCATTTTAAAAAAAAACTCATATAGAGGCAATACAAACAACGTACTCTAACACCTAGACTCTTGTAGAGAAAATCAATAGAGATGTTTTAAATTGCTTTCAAGATGACAGCATACTCTGTCCTTAAGTTTCCACAAAAGTTTGATTGGACAGGAAAAGAAAACAAAAGTACATGAGTAAAGCCTCAGAATGGCACCTTCACTAACAAATGCATACATAAACATGTATAAAAGCAAAAATGGCAACAAAGTTCGCTACTTGATTTCAGGCACCAACTGTTCAGGCCATGGGGGATTATATGTTGGTGTGTCAAACTATGTATTATGAAAAATCGAAGTCATATTAACTACAAACAGTAAGCCAAAATAAGAACCGCTCTAGTTCTTTAGGATCACAAACCTTCAAGTGGGCAGCAGCCTTGTCTTTATCAGTGAAGACTCCAGTTGACTCCACGATGTACTCTGCTCCAGCCTCAGCCCATGGGATCTCCTCTGGGTTTCTTCAGACATCCATACAATAAGTCCAATCAAGAAAAATTCTAATGCAGTTTTTCATATGATAATGAAAAGCTGGAGACATAATTTACCTTATGCCGAATACAGTAACAGGCTTCTCACCAAAGAGAAGAGTCTTCTCATCCTTAACCTTCAGCTCATTGTTCTTCCATTGACCGTGAACACTGTCATACTTAAACATGTATGTCTGCAACAAGCATCATATACAATACCCATCAACTTAACCCCTCAAAAAAGAACTGGTAAACTTACACATGACCATGTATGTCTGCAACAATCATCATATACAATTCCCATCAACTTAAACCCCCAGAAACCAACAGATTTACTGATATTGTTACTACCCAATTTCACTATGTGAATTTCACAAAACATAAATAAAGGAAAAGTGTTGTGTTTGACCCAACACTTCAGGAAAGTGAAGAACTAAGAAACAGAAAAAGAAAAAAGAATTGAAGGGTCAAAAACACACCCCTTTTTTTATGACCGAAGTGCACTGGCCATCAAAAACAGACTTAAAAGTATCCCGATATTCTGAGTTTCCTACCTGAACTATCATGTGTGAATTTCCTACTTGAACTATCACCAAACGTTTATCGAAACACACCTGAACTATGAGTTGTTCACTTTTCCTACCTGAAATTTCAGGTATGAAACTCAAACAATGATAGTTCATGTGTTTTGATAACATTTTGTGATAGTTTCCGACACACTGTGAATTTCCTACTTGAACTATAACCAAATGTTTATCGAAACACACCTGAACTATGAGTTGTTCACTTTTCCTACCCGAAATTTCAGGTATTTAACTCAAACAATGATAGTTCATGTGTGTTTTGATAACATTTTGTGACTCACACACGTGATAGTTCAGGTAGAAAACTCAAAAAACTTGGATACTCTTAGGTAAGTGTATTTTTTACCGTTAACTAAAAAAAATCATGGTAATTAACTATCAATGTGAAGATAGTCTAATTTTGATAAAATTGTCTAAATACTAATGCACAATTTAATGAACTAAATGTACTAAACATATGATCAACCCAAACTAGACCGACATTAAAGCATAATCCATAGTTTATTAACTATCACTAATTGCCATGTTACCATGTATTCCACGGTGATGAAGGGGTCGTTAACAGCAACGAGCTCAACATCATCTCTTTGTAGAGCCACTCTGGCCACCAATCGGCCAATTCTTCCAAAACCTACAAACAAAACAACATTCGAAACTCAATCTTAGCCAAAACCACAAAGTAATTTCATGAAAGTAGAGAAAAACATACTAAATTTACAAATTCAAACGAGAAAAAAACAACAGATTATATACCATTGATTCCGATCTTAATCTTGCCTGCAAAAAATTACAAAGAAGATATGGAAAAAATGATATCAGTCAAAGCCCGTGAACTGAAACGTAAGATACTTGGAATTTTTTTTTGAAGAAAAAGTAAAAAAAAAAGAAAACTGATATACCCATGATTTTTTTGTGAACTGAGAAGGAAAATGGAGTTCGATTTAATTGGAGAGGTTTTTGTGAAAAGCCAGTGAGAGGGTTTTAATAGAAGTGGCTATTAATGGGAGACCGGGAGATCCGGTAAGTAATGCGATTCCACAAAACACAAAAATGTTAACTACATATGTTGCCTAATAGATCCGTCGAAAACAACATTATAATATCTTACTTAATTATTTCTACTTATTATTTTATAATCTAATTCTTATATACACTATTTTCAGCTACATTCATTATTCAGTCATTTAACATCGAGAATATAATATATGATATTCATAATATGTATACATGTGATTCTTAATTGCTTTTCTAACTTACTAATTTAAAAATAAATAATAAACTTATAAGAAATAATAAGTATCTCGTAGCGTTCATTGAGATGTGTTTTAGGCGGTATCTAAATGGGTAAGAATATAAAATTTGGGGAACAAAAAATAATATCTCAAAAAAGAAAAAAACAAGTTGAAAAATTTGAATTGTATTTAGATATGAATATAAATTAAAGTTATTTTTATAATTAATTTAAATTAAAAATATTCTTTGAATTCCAATATTCAACTTTAAGATGAATTTCAGCAAGAAAAAATTCCTAAAATAATATTCTAAAATAAAAATATCTATGATCAATCGGACACTAAATTTAGAACGGGGAACTGGGAATTCAGGTGACAGTACGGATGGAAATCTAGCTTTTTATCCGGATGGGATCACGGAATTCGAAAAGGAGTATTTTCTAGAAGAGGAGAAAAAAATGGAGAAGTAAAGAAAAAATGTGTGGGGGCGGTTAGGTGCCCCACGATGGCGAAGTTGAAAACAGACTCCCACTCACTCAATCTCCTGCCCCTTGATTTGTGTGTCCATCCAACTATATGTAAGGCCAACTCATATGCACAATTTTTACACCTTTAGCCTTTCGGGAGTGTATCAGTAAAAATAATGTGTGTATTGATTTTGTATATTAATAATTTTTTATTTGATATCATTTTTCATGTTATGTATAACTATTCGTATTGTGGATTTCTAGATATTAGTAATGCAAAGTGATTTAATATATTTATTAGCATGATTAAAGGCGCAATTCTCCCTCAAAAGCATTTTTACTTTTTTTCCACCATAATTGTGGAGGGTATTTTTTTGTACAATGCATATTATTTTTAGAAAAAATTGTATAAAATAGCAAATTATTAATTCAAATTAAATGTTATAACCACAGTTTCATTTAATTCTAAGTTGTAGCAAACACTTGTCATTCGCCTCTCTCCCAAGAAATCTCGCTCGCCACTCTCTCTTTTCTCACTCGCCACTCTCCCTCGTCTCTCTCATTTTATACAAACACAAATGTATAAATTGCATTTGTGTTTAAATAAAGCGAGAGAAAATTGTATATACAAATACAAATACATATATTTTCGTCTTATACACTTATAATTATACAAATACAGATCTTTCCCTACCAGTTCTCTTTTGCCTTTCTCTCTTTTTCGCTTTATACAAACACAAATTATACAAATTACAATGTATAATTTGTGTTGTATAAAGCGAGAGAGAGAGAGAGATTTGATATACAAATGTTTTATTTCGATTCAATTGTATACAAATTCATATTTGATGCAGATATACAAACATAAAGAACATATACATATACAAACGCAATTTTCATAGACACAGACGCTCGATTTATACAAATCGCTGCGATTTATACAAATCAGATGCCTGCAATTTTATACAAATCAAAGCTGCCTGCGATTTTATACAGATCTGATGCTCCATAGCAAACATAAAATTTGCTATGGAACGCAATTATGCAAACTATAGATATAGCATACAAATATGATTTTTATGTTTGCTAAACCTAAAATTTATTCTTATTTCCAATACACGAAACAATGCATAAGAAATAATCTATACATAACTGGTGCAATAATACAAGCATTACTAATATACTCAATTGAGCCTTATTTTTGCACACTCTACCGAACGACCCCTTAGGAGCTAATTTAGAACATTTTCTCGTAATTTAATGGTAAATTTGACCATTTTCACTTGTTAAAATGGTTTGTGTGTTAGAAAATTTAGGCATAATACACAAATATGACCCTTAACTTGACTCCAGCAACTATGACCTTTAACTTTGGGTGTGCACAAGTAGGCACTTAAACTTATATAAATTGAACAAATAGACACATTCGTCCTACATGACACCATACATGACAATTTTGTGTCCTACATGGCGTACTACGTGTATTATGCCACATAGGATATGTGTGTCTACTTGTTCAATCTTATACAAGTTTTTAAGTGCCTACTGGCTACTTAAGCACACCCAAAATTAAAGATCATAGTTATTGGCTGAAGCCAAATTAAAGATCATGTCTATGTATTATGCCTTAAAATTTATGTTGTTAGTTAATAAAGACATTTCTAGCTCAATTTAGTAACAATAAGGACATATTTAACCCCAACTATCTATCGAAATGTAAATCTAAATCATTTCATAAAGTTTAAATGTAAATTTAGACCTTTTTGCTTTTGTACATATAAAAAGATTATTTCGATCCACATAGATGACACCAGCTGCCATGACTCATGATGCATGCAGTATATGGGCTAGTCACAGGTCCTAAAACAGTTTTTCTACTTGGGTTGAAAAAGAATCAAAGAAATATTGGACTCTCTTGGGCCTAAAGGTTTTCGAACTTGATTGATTTGGGCCCATAAAGATCTATTGAAAATGGCTTTTCCCCCACCACCATTGGATCATAGGCCCAAAAATCTTGGTTGGTTTGATTGAATCATCAGGCTCCAACACAAAATGTACAGAAACTTAAATAATTGGGAAAATTACGCGACTAATCAAATATATACTAGTTAATTATTTAACACAATTATAGTTTGTAGAAATTACTTTTTGCCACTAACATATAATCATATTTACGTGGGCCATGTCCATAATTTGTATCATTCGGTTCCTAATTGTATAAAATCCATAATTTGTATATGCTTACCCTAACTATCTGTTTACGATTTGTTTATCATGTTTGTATATGATTTGTTGATACATTTTATTTGTCTAAGTTATAAAAAAAAATCTAAACGTATAAATACATAATTTGGATATACTTACCCTGTTTGTATATTGACAAGCGAAATACACAAATAAAAATATTTATAGCAAACAAAACTATAGCTATGAAGCGTAATTAGACAATTTGTATCTAAGAAGACTTATTAAATTTTAAGTTTATACGATCTCAAGTTAATATACAATAACAACAAAGGTCAAAAACATATATTAATTGATATCTAGCAAAAAGTTTAATACATATATAGAAGCTTTGCAAAAGTTATTAAATTCACGTGAATCTATAAGTTACAGGTTAGATCTGCCTTTGCACATGAGTCTTATTTCTAAGTATTAAATTTTTTTGATGGAAAACAATTGAGTGGTCCAAACTTTAGAAATAGAAATATCCACCAAACATCAAGATTTATAAGGTTCAGAGGAGAAAGAATAGTTGTTGATAAAATGGCCAGCAACCCATTTTCTTGAACCATGACCCAAGAATAATGGGCTCATGCACTCAAACCCCATTCCCTGTCTCTCTTTCACATGCAACAAAACAATTTGGTCCTCCATGTTTTATACATTTAATTTGTCTTTACATTATTTATGATCATGTTTGACGCGTAAATATACATAGAATCTAGTCACCAACAAAGAATTTGCTAGAGTGGTAACTGGTAAGTGTTTTTTCATCCTTAATTAGAGGTCTCGAGTTCGAGTTCCTTTGGTATGAAATAGCCTTTATTAAAGAACACTTTGCTCCATAATGTGGGACTTCTTGACATGAATCTGATCATATTATAACATAAATTTGTTGAAACAAAAAGTTCAACTCTGTTAATTATTTTTGTTATGTGTGTATAGATATAATATGCATTTTATTTTCATAGAAGAAAACTTGGACATGGAGAAGAGGCTCAGTTCAGGATAAGGACGAGGATGAAGAAACACAGTAATGGAACATGCCCACATGCACTTGCACATGATATTTCATGAACTACTTGCAGAACCAAAAAAAATTTAAAAAAAAAAGATGAAAGAGGGGTAAATGTAAGATTTTATAATATACTAGTAATAAATATATGCTAATCACATCTTCATACACCCCACTTTTTATTTTATTTTAAAAAAGTAAACTGGCTTTGTGTGTTTGTTTCCATGCATGATGTAAGGACATATAATTAGTTCTATACAATGCATATATGTACTCTCCCTCTTATTATTTATGTTAGTCCTTATTAAAAATAGTTGATTCATAATATTTGTTATTTCATAAAATCAATACATAAATAACACTATTCTTCTTATTTTACCCTTGAGAGTTATTAGCCGGTATTAATTTGACCAACATAGGAAATTAAATAATTAATTCATGTTCATTGGTCAATTTAATTAATCAAAATAAATTAATTTATGTTCATTTATTGAAAACTTGACTTCAAAAGAATACTGAATAAGAGTACAATTATAAACTTACATAATTTTTTAAGGGACATGAAATCTAAAATTGTGACATATAAATTAGAACGGAGGGAGTATATTATATCTATAGCTCCTGCTAAGAGCCAAAAGTCTCCTATCCGAAAATTGAAACAATCAATGTGTTTGTTTTTTAAATACATGTACATTGTACTCATATTGAAATATTTTCCCAATTGGATGAATCTCATCGATCCTCCTTTCTGCTCTCATCGACTAAAATAATTGAATCTATTGTTTCCCAACTCACGTGGCGCACTTTGACTGAAAAATACTTGTTTATTTATATCTAGTTTCGAATTTTGAAAAAATAAAAACAGAAATTAGCAATGGAAAAAACAATTAATTTCTAAATAATTAATCAGAGGAATGGATATGATCTTTCAAGCTTTAATCAAAGTTAATAAAGTAATAAACTTAAATATCTCTGTAATAGTCGTTCCTTATAATAATATTTTCCTATACTACCGATGTCTTTTTTTTTCGTTTGAAACCAATCTTTTATATTATGTTATATTATATATTTTTTATAATAATATTTTATTATAATAATAAAAATATATATTAGAACAAACAACAAGAGATTTGACTGTATTATAACAGGAGTGTAGACGAAGTAATACAAATATCTCAAATAGCCAATCAATGGGAGCGAGAAGTTTGGACATGTTTGGTATTTCTTTTATCAATTGTTTTTTTATTTTTCCCTCCTTAAAATTGAATGAGAAGCAGTAATGATTACTATTCCAACCGCAATAACCATTGCCATGGCAGCCTTTATCTTTTCCAACTTCCTTTTTTGTTAGGTTGGTTCTTGGTGGGAGAAAGTTTAAATTGTGGCTATTAAATAAGCCTTTTTTCTATGTTACTGTTTCAACTTTCACCTATGAAAAGCTATGAATATGGATGCAACAATTTAAGTTTTGGGTAATGCTAAATGCCCAGAAAATTTGGTCAGAAATTTAAAAAGTCTATAATATCCTTTTTATTTTAAAATAAACTGATTTTTTTTCCATTTTTTAATTAAAAATATTAAAGTTAAAAGAGTAAAAATATTTTAAAAAATAAAATAACATAGTGATTTTACCATTCTAGCTTAAGTTTTCTACTTTACAAACTAGATCACCAAAATATTAACTTTATTTAACTGGTACAACAAACATGTTCAAATGGGCTAGGAGAAGACACAAAGCCCAATAATTATTTAATTTATATAGAGATATATATATATAACAAATATATTAATACTCCCCTTTACTTTTAATTTCTATCCACACCTCCATTATTACACATTTGGCACTTAGTGGCTACTGATGAGGCCTATATAACAAGAAGGCACATCAGTGTTAATATCCCAACTAAGTCTTTCAAATTCAAAAAAAATTAACAGCTAGTTTTCTTTGTAAACAAAACAAAAAAAAATGGTGTCAAGAGTGGAAGAAGCAATGAAAATAAGGCAACAACAGGAAGTGAAAAATTACCAAGTACAAAAGCAATTGATGCAATGCAACAAAGGAAAAACAAACAAGTTCAAGAGGAGCAGTTCTAATGTTAAAGAAGATGGTGCTTCTTCTGCTATTCTCTTGCTTGCTTGTATTGCTTGTGCCTCCTCCCATCACCTATAGAATAATTAATTAAAGATTATTACCTTGTTAACCAAAACATTAACTATATGTGGTCGCTAATAATTATTCGTCTCTGTTTCATTTTATATGACACTCTTTTTTTTTTTTTATCAGTGTCAAGGGTTCAATGTATGTTCCTTTTAGTCATATAATATATAGAAGGTGAGTAGTACTTTTTTTTTTTTTTTGGATAAATTGTTGCTAGCTCTTTTTGGCTAGAGATAGATTCATGATTTGAATGTTATAGGTTCGAATTCAGGATTCTATCACAGTTGATTTGGTTTATTGGATTCGAAATTTATAATTTATACTTGTTTAGTGAATCTTCAAGGCATATATAATTAGTTTGAGCCCAAAAAAAACCTTTCTTATTGTTTGTTTCAGTTTTATGTCCTGAAACAAAGGAGTAACTGGCAAATTATACTACTAATAGATGAAATGAAGCATTAGTGAGTCTATTGTGAGAAAACACCCTCCGTTTCAATTTGTTTATCTTTTTTTTTTTAAGTTCGTTTGAAAAAAAAAACGTCTCTTCTCTTTATTAGTCAATGATTTAATTTCAACTTTTGATATGACATATATAATACCACAAGATTAAATGACATTTTGATAATACCACAAGATCCAAAAATATTCTTTACTCTCTTAAATTTCGTGTCAAGTCACAAATTGAAACAGAACGAGTAATAACTAACAAAACACGCTAATGCCAGAAAGCTTCAAAATCCAAGTCTCTTTGATTCTTGAGTCATGGGCAATAATTTGCAAAAGCAAGAATCTCTGGATCATTTTCAAAAAGGGGCATGTCCTCTTCCAACAAATTAACTGATGCCTCAATGCCATCTCCATCTTTAGTTCCCATTAATATCACCAAATTCTTGAAAGATTTAATTGGACTACAAACCCATTCAGGTTTCCCCCATCCAAAATCCACTTCATACACTGGAAATCTACACCAACTTGTAAAATTGCACACTTCTAAATCTCCCTTTGTAAAAGCTTTCGCGGTTATTTCCACTGAATTATCATTCATTCTCGACCTATGTTGTTCAGACTCTTCAAAATTATTGTCACGTGTGTGTCTGGTCTTTGAAAAGCTATGCATTGTCGGAGAATCTGACACGGGTGCAACAACATTCGTATTTTTCACATAGTCTGCATTGATATTCCTAATTGATTCGTTCATTTTTTCAACCAATTTTGTTATGTCACTACTCGTTTCCCCTGCATTTTGCTCTGTTTTTACCACTGCAGGGGCTATAGCAACTGTCCAATTATTTCCAAATGTGTGATTAGGAACTGGTGGTTCCATCCTTGGCCTTATGTTCACTGCATGAACTGCTACGCAAATTTTCGCGTATTTTGGCTTTGATCTATAAAGGGCAAGGACGCGACTCCATATGAGAGATGAAACGGCTTGAACTCGAGTTGGAAACTTGATATTTTCATCTGATGAATCAATAATCGCTTTTGATGCTTGTTGTATCAGGGCTAGTATAGATGATGAATTGAAAATAAATCTTTTTGTGACGATTGTTTTGTTAGTTATCCCAATGTCATGAGAATAACGGGGCATTTCTCTAGGAGGGAAATTTCTTGCTGAATCAAAGATAGGAGGAGGGACAATATTAGCATTATAACCATGATAGTTATTTAAAGATTTGGAAGCCCATGAATTCAAGAAAGCAACTACTGAAGTGCCATCAGCAATTTTATGAGAAATGCACACACCAACAGCCAAACCACCACACCTGAAGAAAAAAATCAAAAAATAAAATCAAGATTCTTTTTTCATGAGTCCAACACGTGAAAATATTTTTTCCGTCTACAAGATTGTGTACACTTTTAATTACTCTACATAATTATATCATGTCTCAACATACCAAAGTATAGAAAGTTGAGGTTTTCTCTTCTCCTCCAAACTTGATCTATAAGTATTGGCGAAGCTAGGGGTACAAGGGATTCATCTGAACTCATTTTACTGGAAAATTACATAGTGTATATAAGGTAAAATTATTTTTATGAATATATAAGTAGTTGTTGAATCCCCTTTACTGGAAAATTACATAGTGAAAATCCTGGCCTCGCCACTATCCTAGCCTACCTCTATGTAGAAGATTACCTGAATAAATTGGCTTGAGCAGCAACAAGCACTTCCCTCTCATATGTTTTTTCCTTGAGCTTACCCCAATTGCTAGTGGATTCAAAAGGCAACAACTTCACATTTGAAGTTCCAATGATTTGTGAAATATCACAATTAACTCTAGCTTCAATGAACTCTGCCCCTTCATCATTGCACTCAACAACAGAATAGTCATCTCTAAATGTGCCAGCCAATGGATAGTACTCACTTAGGCACTTAGCTAATGATTTCTTCAACATAAATAACTTTTCATTAGTGTTAATACTTGTATTATTAAGGTAGAAAAGTAGCACAGGGATGTAAATGGGAGGAGAATTTTGGTCAATAGAAGATAAAATATAGTTTCTAAGGTGATTTGGTGTTGGACACAATGGTTTAATTGTCTCCCTAGACATAACTTCAACACTAATAGTAGTACTTATCATAACCATTGTGGCTTAATTAATTAGCTAATATTATTGCTAATTTGTTGTTGAGTCTTGAAATTTATGAGTTGATCTATATACTAGTTACACAGGGACTGCAAGAGAAAATTACTACAAAAATGTTAATTCCAATTTATGACTATGTCAAACTAAGTTATCAATATGTATATGAAATTTGGCTTGTTTATTTGGCTATATGTTAGAGATTCTTGTCACTTTTTTTCTCTTGTAATTTTTATAAAAAGCATAATGCATTAGTGAAGTGGCAAGTGTAACCAGTGCTTAAAAAAAGTTGGACTGCTTATTATATTTCTCTAGTCTTTCTTGATTCCTAGTTATTAGTATTATTATTATAATTTATAAGTATTTACTTTGGGATTAGAGAATCATTAGACAAAGCAACTTTGCCATCTTAATCCTTCTTCATATGGTAATACATTATAGAGGTGGTGAAATCTGACCTCGCATCGATCTTCTTCAGTAGAACAAGTTAGGTCGCTTGATTGTCAAAATCGCTGATAACTACCAAAATGGTCCAAATGCAAAACATGTGAAAAATTAAGGAATAATCATCCAAATAATTAATATTAACTATCGAGATGCATGATCCAAATGCAAAAGATAAAATTAAGTTCTGATAAATAAATCTGTTACATAGCCCATAGGGGAAATATATATGATGAAAATTGAACTTACATCTACTGTGTGCGAGACTCTCACTGATATCACTAGACTATAAGATACTAAAAAAGATTTTCAAATACATATGAACTCAAATAGGTTGGTGCATATAGTTGTAAGAAGACAATAGAGGGTTCCTAGGAGTGTTCTAACAATAGAAAAGAATCGCATGAATATTTTGTGTTATAAGATTTATATTATTTCTTATTACGATATAAAACTAGAGAAGGTATATGTTCATGTGTTTAAGCCAAATTTGCAGCTGATAATATTGTGGATTAGGACTACAATAATTGGAGCATCTTGCCATCCTTGACTACAAATTTCAAATTGAAAAATAAAATTTGTGCCTTTTTGTTTCCAAGTAAAATTTGCACGCAAATGAAGATTAACTTCTAAAATTAAAGAGTACAAACTGTAATTGTTTAACTTGAGGGCTTGTTTGTTATTTTAAATAACTTGAGGAATCATTTTTGACATTGAGAAAAAGTTCGAAGGCCTAGTAACGATTATGCTCACTTTTATTTTCCACCTCCCCTGTTCTCTCTCTCACACACACACTCTCTCTGGTTTACGAGCCACCGGCGCCGTCGTCGGATCGTCGCCGGCAACCGTCCTTCTCCTGTTTAATTGGTCAGTTCCTCCTTCCAGAGGTGGATCTAACTCTACATTTTGGAATACTACTGTATCCATTGTTATTTTCGGTGTCATTTGATGCGGATTCAATATAAATTGATAAATTTATAAGCTTTTCGACTATGTTTTGTTAATTTTTTCTAAAGTAAGCTAATTTTATGCAGCCTACTACTCCTGGAGAACTAGTGAGTGCAAGTGATTTGAAGGATTTGAAATTATTTTCTGCTTAAGGTATGCATCTGAAGCATAAGGGGACTATTGGCAATTCAATGCTATTCTTCAAATACTATATGATGTGTATTTCCTGTTTTTCATCTGTTCATAGAGAAATGTGTACTTTTATGTAACTTTAGTATAACAGATGCAGCCTGCAATGTTGATAGATCTTTGGTGGTGGTGGTAGTAAAATTGGAACCTCAAATCAAATTTATTGAAATGTAGATAATGTTAAAACATCCTAGTGACAGCTTTTCCACAGATATGCAGATGTAATAAATAGGGGGTTTGATAGTAAGGACTTCAACTATAGTGGACTTTCTGTAAATGGCTGAATTGCATTTTCGCCTGAAGAGTAATGCATTCTGTAGTAGCATTGGAGGGGAAGCTGATGTTTTAGATCATTCCATTTTGTGCCCAGATTTAATAATCGAGTAGTTCTAGAAGCATGTGTACAAGCTTGTAATGAAGGACGTGATCTTTCTCAGGAAGGTAATGAGATTATTCGTGAGGCTTGCAAATGGATCCCGGATAAGAGGTTTAGAGCTTCTGGCCCTTCCGATTTTGTTGTGGCTAAAACAAATGCAGTATCACAAAAGGGGGGAGAATCAGTGAATTATAGTTTAGCTGCTTAGGAAATAGACAAAAATAGCTTAAATGGGGTAAAGTTTAGCTCATTTCATCAGTGTAGTGTAAATACTGAAATAAAAGCTATTTCTGGATTCATTGAACATAAATGGAATAAGAGATCCATTTTCTACATGTTATGAAGCACATCCTCTAAGGACTTCGGTATAACCGTATAAGGATGATCCGCCACTAGCTAAAGTGGTTGATGCACATAGCAAAACTATTGTTTCTGCATCTTGTGGTAAATAACTTTGGCTTGAGAGGATCAAAAGATGTTTTGAGGGGAAGGGAGAGAACATTTTGTTGCTAAGGATAGATGCATCCAGAGTTCAAATTTGGTGTAATGCTAAATTTCAAATGATTTTGATGAAATGCTGGATTTTCTGGTTTCGTTACAGCTTTAGAAGATTGTATCTAGCTTTGTTGTACTTTGTTGCAGTACCAGCTTGGTATTGCGTTTATATTAATAGTACCTTTACTTGTCAAAAAAAAGAAGAAGAAAAAACAGCAGAAAGGTTAGCTTGCATGAAGGGTAAACTATTTTAGTTGTTAATGGTTAATTGATAACTTATAGAAATTTCCCCCCTTGCTCGTCTATTAGATTAAAATGTCAAATGACGTGGAAGATCCTGAAGGTGGAGATGCCAGAGCGTCTTTGGATGCTTCTTCACCGTCTCCCAGTCACCAACCAAGTTGGTATAGTGGCTTACTTGAGCAGGCATCCGTTTATGGTATAGCTGCAGGGTACTGTCTTTCAGCATCATTGCTCTCCATCATTAACAAGTGGGCCATAATGAAATTTCCTTACCCCGGAGCACTAACTGCATTGCAGTACTTCACAAGTGCAGCTGGAGTTCTCATGTGCGGATGGCTCAAGCTTATAGAACCCGATAAACTTGATCTTCGAACAATGTGGCGATTCCTACCTGCAGCAATTATATTCTACCTATCTCTTTTCACGAACAGTGAGCTTCTCCTCCATGCCAATGTTGATACTTTTATTGTCTTCAGATCAGCAGTCCCCATCTTTGTTGCAATAGGAGAGACCCTCTACTTGCACCAGCCGTGGCCAGCAATGAAAACGTGGTTGTCACTTGGTACAATCTTTGCTGGTAGCGTGCTCTATGTCAGTACAGATTACCAGTTCACGCTTACAGCTTACAGCTGGGCCTTGGCCTATTTAGTGAGCATGTCTATTGATTTTGTTTACATCAAGCACGTGGTTATGACAATTGGTCTGAACACATGGGGTCTTGTGTTGTACAACAATCTTGAGGCTTTGTTGCTTTTTCCTATAGAGCTCCTTATCATGGGTGAATTGAAGAAGATTAAGCATGAAATTGAGGATGAGTCAGATTGGCACAGCTTTCAAGTGGTGTTACCAGTAGCCCTGTCGTGTTTGTTTGGTTTAGCCATCTCTTTCTTTGGATTTTCTTGTCGTAGAGCAATCTCTGCAACAGGATTTACTGTTCTTGGCATAGTTAATAAACTTTTGACAGTGGTGATAAATCTAGTCATATGGGATAAACACTCCAAACTTATTGGAACAGTGGGGCTGTTGATCTGCATGTCTGGTGGCGTTATGTACCAGCAGTCTACAAGCAACAAGCCCAAGGATGTGAAAGATGTAAATCCAGAAGTATCTGAGGAGGAGGAGGAGGAGGAGCAACAGAAACTGCTTGAAATGCAAAGCAACACACACAGCAGTGACAGTCAGAAGCAAGATACAGAATCTGGAGACAGGAAACAATAACTCGTTCTTGGAATTTCCTTCTTCATTCTTACATTCAATATTCAATTGTACTCTGCATAGAAACCTTCCTCTTAATTTTAATGCCAGATGGGGGTAACTTCTAGATCATTTTACTAGGAAGCAGCTTTTGTTAATGGAAAAGCAATTGTAGAGATCTGTTTTGTTGTTTGAATTCACCATGGCTACAAACTCAGCTGCCTTCTCCTACTTGACCAAAACTGCATATTATGTTTACTCGGTATAGTTTATATTCCTTTTCAAGAATTCTTGAAGTGAGGTATTCTCCTCATTCCAAAGGTGCGAGATGGCAGATGAATATTTGAACTGCTCTCTCTAACTAGCTTGTCCTCATCAAGATAAACTCCATGACAATATTCTTAACAGAAAAAGGATAGCAAGAGAGGAGGTTTTGGGACCATAGTGGAGAGGGTTATTGCCTGTATGTTCATATCAGGCAACTTTATGTAAGCTGCTGCATCTTTTTGAGCAATTCATCTATTGTTATTTCTCTGTTCTTTGCATATCCTTGGAGCTTATTTTACAGAATGAATCGGAAAAAAATATCCAATCAAGCAGCATGACAGAAATTCAGAACACTTGAAAGTAGGTAAAGGAGGTTATTGTTTTGTTACTATCTGAAAACCAGAACTATTTGAGAAAGGGCACTACCAGAATCTAAGATAAATGTAGCAGAAGGAGAATGAGGACTTTGCTGCTACTGTCTTATGTCTTCCATTTGCAAGGAAAATGTAGAGTACCTTGAGAACTAGAATGAGTTAACAACCAACATAACAATTACAAACTTAATTCTGCAGTCAGACATCAAGTTGGAAAAAATAAGAATCCAGTAGTGGCCATCTTTTTATAAACAGGCCAACCATGCCAAAAATGATACAATAACGTGCTTGTATTTTCGTATTACAGACGCCGAATAAGTGATATCACTCTCCATCTCTTACAGTTAAGCTCAAACCTCCAAAACTTCAATGAAAGAGTCATATAACGCTAAGGTATTATTCCACCAACCAAGGTTCTTGAACTGCTGTCCATGCACATAATTCACCTTCTTTAAACCAAAGACCTGCAGCAAGGAAACATAAAGAAAAGCGCCGATTAAATGAGAATCAAGGCCAACTTATTTTTATCTAGAAGATAAGTTTTCAGCTTCATTTGCAAGAGTAAGAATTTCCAAGAACTACCACTCATTACTCACTATATCAGTAGACAAATCTTATATAGAGGGCAAAAAACAACTAGTCAGCCATGTTAATGGAACACACATCCTAGTTGTCGGTGGTCTCAACAAAAACTACAAGTATGTAAGATATTAACTAAAAATGGGTTACTTGCTAAAAAGGAGCAACAAGTACAATGTCATTGTGAACTCAACTTCATGTTGGATTTTTCCTCGGACTTCTTAACTAAAAGATTCATTTGTCGGCAGTCATGATAATTATGATAATAAAAAATGAACATGAGCAAAAAGAAGAGACAGAGACAATAGAAAGAGAGATTGAAGCAGTGAATCAGAGGACATAATTGCTGAAAACTAGGTTATTTTTCTCTGTATACACACTTGTGACTAATTAGGCAAGAAACCAATAAAACCAACAACTGTTCAATCACAAAATAGAGATTAGGCATGAGAAAATAGATAAAATGCTTAATTAACACTATGGTGCAAATAATGAACATAAGTGCCTTCATATTGGAGAAAAATCATCTGGTCAAAGGCACTCAAAGCAAGACCCTCAACCTTGAGGTGGGATGCACAGGGTGAAGGTGTACTTGTCATTATCATCTTTAGAGTTTAGACAAAAAAAATTGAAATTAGAGTTTAGACAAAAAAAAATTGAAATTAGAGTTTAGACAATAATATAAGCTTATTTCTTGTTCAATGAAAGACATAATCTACAGCAGTAAAATTTCTAAACATATCATATCAGAGTCATTTGTGAGTGTCAAGGAAAAACTCTAGATCTTTCCTTTGCTTAATTGTCAAAAAGGAGACTGTAGTGGAGTTATTGTAATGACTTTTTGCGTTAATTTTGTAGTACCTCTTTAATAATATTACCTTACTTTATCGAGAAAAAATTATCAAAAAGAAGAAAAATAAAAAGAACTCTTGCTCTTTCCTTTGATTTCACTCATAGATACTAAAACTGAACTCTGAAATCACTCACCACTGCTTACTGTAAAGATTCTGATGTAAGTCTCATTCATGTGTAGCAACAGCTCAAAGGAAGATGACCAAACTTATTAACATGTGGGGGAAGTCACATTAAGTTAATTCTACATGCTACTCAACTAGTTTTGCTAGATTAGGAAAACTCTTACCTATTTCACGCTTGCCATTGTCAGGGCTATCACTTCCATGAACCACATTTCTGCACATAGATTGCCATCAGAATCCATCCATGACTCGATACTTGCTGAACATAAACAGACAAATAAAATAATAAATATATATGGCCGTACCTTCCAGTTTGAACAGCAAGGTCTCCTCTAATTGTGCCTGGCTCAGCATTAAGAGGATTAGTTGCTCCTATTAGCTTACGTGCTGAAGCAACAACACCAACACCCTCCCAACCCTTGCCAAAAGTAGATACAATTTACAAGATTAGGAAAACATAGAGACTGTAGGAGACGTATACAGTTTAAAACTCAATTTTCAGATTGCTGATATATTTGATTGGTTTGACTTAGTGAATGAAAGAAATGAGAAGAAACTCTACCATACAAACAACCGGACCAGATGTAATGTAGTCAATCAGCTTGGGGAAGAACGGCTTGGACTGTAGATCCTTGTAATGCTCCTGTAACAATTTGAAAACTTCTAACCAACTTTACCCCACGGCACAGTTAATAGGAATGAATTGACTTGGCAATTTTAATTCTCTTTTGGTTGATAAAGCAAAGATAATCATAGTGCTGTTCAAAAAAATACAATAGAATTCTCAACAGTGTAAATAGAAGCAACTGGCTAGTAAGAAGCTCCCTTGGCACCCAACCCCACCCACCCTTATAGATTCTTCTGGTACATAAACCTTCCACTCCTTAACTATTACATAAATTATCTGTTTTTCCTACTAGTTTCATGTCTTGTAGTCCAAACAACATACAAATTTTGAAATTGCATTTTGTCCAACTTTACAATTCCAATCTTTATGTGAGTCAACTGGAACCAAGAGTATCGTATTGGTTCCTAGCATTCATTGCAGTTATAAAGGGTAACCAGTGAATTAAATGAACCTCCTTAGATAGAGGAAAACTTTTGGACATCTGAAAGAAAACAGTTAATGAATCTCTTGGACATTAAGAAATACATGTTTTCTTCCTTTTTTTCTTTTTTCAGTGGGGGTTGTGGGAGCCAAGGGGAGTATGTTTGCATGGAAATGTCAACAACAACATACCCAGTAGAATCTCATAAGTGGGGTTTGAGGAGGGTAAAGTGAACGCAGACCTTACCACTACCTCATGGAGGTAGAGAGGTTGTTTCCGAAAGACCCTCGGGCCTTGGCTCGAGTGTAGCAAATTCAAGTACAAAGAATAAGAAAACATAGCAACTAACAAGGGAGCAGTGCAAATCCTACAAGAGAGGAACAAGAACACAAAGTATGCATGAAAATGTCAATTCTTGAAAAAGAATTATCGACACCCAAGTAAAGCTCATGAAAGCAAACCTCTGCTAATTCTTTGGGGCACTGAAAAAGCTTTAATCCAGTTAGCTTAAATCCTTTTCTCTCAAATCTGGATATAATTTCTCCAACCTATAACAATTAAGGAAACATATCTTCAACATTCAAACAGAAAATCAAAAAAACCTGGCCAAAAACATAAAGTTAAAGTCTTTCTAATAATCCAAACTCAAAGAAAGAAGAATATACTGAAGCGTACAAGGCCTCTTTGAACACCATCAGGCTTAATCATGATATAAGTCTGCTCCACTTCTTCCTGAACACAAAATCCCCAAATACAACAAAAAAAATCAATCAATCAGCAAAGCCTCAATCCTAAATCAGTTGAGGACCTGCAATATAAAACCCTCTATATCCATTTGGAAAATTTAACAAAATTACACTTTTTTTTTACCCAAGTTATCAATTTTTCTATAGCGACAGAATTCATAATAAGAAAAGAGAAAGTGGGGTTGGCCAAAATCTTCAATGGGTAGTCAAAAATTGTTGAAATCGAACTTCTTACCATAGAAGCAACCAAATGGGGTAAGAATATACGAGCTCTAATGTGCCTTTTGGGGACATTTGTTGAGAAAAGATGAAATGCTGGTTGCAATGCAGCTAGGCTGTGCTTCTTGACGGCTTTTGGGGTAAACCTGGAGGCAAAATAGGTAGTTTTGGAAGAGATTCTACGAAGTGAAGAAGAAACACAAGGAGTTGCTCCACCTATTGTAAGACCTTCCATCTCTCCAAGAAGCTGATGTTTCTCTCTTGAATGTAACTCCTTATCTAGTAGCGAATAATATACAAGAATGAATTTATATAAGAGGTTGGGTCGTTAGGGTGTCCCGGCATCAAATACATAAGTCATAAAATATAGCTTAGAATAACAAAAAGGCGAAGGATGCTAGTAACAACTGGCCGAACGATCACCAACATGAAATGTGATGTAGTGATGAGACTGTTTCATCTTTAATCAAAGATTTCGATTTCGAATATGCAATGAGGATTCAAATGTCATCTGCAACATAATTGTTTCTGGCTTTGCTCTTTTTTTTGTTGGGAAGGGCTTCAACTATTTTAAATTTTTGTTTTTATTTTCATCAAGTGGTAATCTTTTGATACTCACCAAATAAATGATATAAGTATTACCCTAGATAAATCTCAAAAAGTGAGGATAGTTCAAAAATATACATATTTATAGTACTTAGAATTAATGTGGTCCGTCAATATCCTATTGTACATTCAAAACTAGATATATAATGTGAGGTCCATGGATAAATTGTTTAAATAAAAAATATGAATACGTTTGGCTCTAATATCAAATTGAAATGTGTAATCTATCTAATAAAAGTTTAAATTGTCAAAGAGAAAATATTTTTAATTAATTAATTATTATTTTTTATTGAGAAATTCATATGGGTCAATTCTTAAAATCGATCGCAGCCTTCGAAATATGAAAATAATTAATAACATCCACATTGACATAATTTCATTAAAATTAATGGGTTTCAATCAAAAATCAAGAATATGTTTATCACGAAGGATGTGTTCAAAATCAAGCCCAAGAGGAAGAAAATTGAACCACATGAAGCCCAAAAGAGAACCCAAAAAGTTGAATGTTCAAAGTCAAAGTTTTCTAGTTAAAAAGTTCTATATTTTAAAGTTTTCTAGTTTAAAAGTTTCCTACCTTAAAGCTTCCTAGTTATTATTTCCATCGTAAAAGTAGATTTGAATCCCATTTTTTTTAGATTGATTTTTCCGGGATAAATATTGTTATTTTAGACAAGATATGATTAATATTAATATTTGAGATGTTTCTCTTTTTTACATTTATGTGTGTGGTGACTATGAATCTATCTCTTCAAGAGGCTAAGAGCCTGTTTGAATTAGCTTAAAAGTCGATCAAATATACTTTTAAGTCATTTTTAACTTTTGGAAGTGTTTGACAAGGTTAGAAATGACTTTAAAAAGGTTAAAAATCAAAAGTAGATTTCCCCCAACTTTTTATTTTTTGACTTAAAAGTCATTTAAGTTTGACTTTTTATTTTTTGACTTAAAAACTATTTTTTTAAAGTCAATTCTGTAAAGATGGAGGAAACTGATGATTGGAACATGTTAAAGGAACAGGTCCAAGGAAGCTGACTGACGTGTTTACAGCACTGCTGTAGAGTTATAGTTACATTAGGATTAAACTACTTATATCTATTAGGATTGTATTACGACTAGGATTAGATTATTTATAATTGCATTATTATTATTATTATTATAATAGTAATAGGTATTGTAGTAGGACTCTAAGTATAGTTAACTTAAGACTCTACAATTCTCCCGTATGTACTCAACAATTTTAATCATCAATACAATTCTTGATTTCTCTAATCTTACACGTGAGATTTCTACAAATCCAAACAGGCTCTAATTATTTCACTTGATATCATTGGTTTCTATTCGTAAATTAAAGATGGTGATTAGTCTTATACTATTTTTTGTCTGTAATTTCTTCGAAATAGGGGTCTAAATCATTTTTTATCTTAGTTCTTGAATTGATTCTATTAGTATCATAATTAGTTTTAACTCATTAGTTTTGAATACTAAGATCAATTAGGATTCTTAGCACTTTTCTTGAAATTTGGAGATTTTATTCTCGAATTTCACATGTCTTTCAATTTCTATCTTCAATCTTTGTAACTTCACTTCCGCATTATTCAATAATTGGGCCACCTCTATATCCTTTTCAATTTAAATGTCAATACAAGGCTCAATTCGCATGGCGCAAGTCTCGAACCTATGACGTAAGTCATAAGTTCCTCAGTCTTTATCACTTGAACTAAGCTTCAAAAACTTAATTGACTAATTAATTATATTTTGCGTCAACAAGTTCTCTAATCTTGAATAATTATTTTCTATCTATATAAAAAAAAAATCCAATTCTCAAATGTGAATAATAGAATTTGATTAGTTTTTTTCCATCATATATGGGTTCACGTTACTTATTTAATTCTTATTTGAAATGAAGTATCCTCACGAAGCAATTCAACTCGATTAGTTTTTTTTAAAATAAAAAAAATTGAAAATAGTGACACATAAGCCAACTATCATATTTGATGGTACTTCACTTGTATAGTGTATTCTTAGCATAGTATGATATGGGCTACTAATACAATCATTTATAATAGACTAAATTATTATAAATAAGTTTTTCCTATACAATATTAGGAAAACTATCTTAACAGTCTCTGATACATACATTTAACTAAGAATCGATTTCAAATAGACACAATTAAAATTTTGAAATTCAAACTTTTAATTTTGATTGTGGATTTCAACATAAAAAATTTAAATTTTTGAAAATAAAATCTACATATTTAGAAATCACGTAAAAGATACTGTAAATCACATTAACAATCGAAAAAATCATTAAAAGACAGATAAAGAAAATTTGATAGAAAAAAGGGTTGGACTCTTGAAATTTTAAAAAAATTATTATATTTTTTAATTAAAATAAACACCTTATTATTGTAAATTAAAAATAAAGCTTCATAATTTAGATTAAATTTTTTAAAAAGTTCTAATTTTTTTTTCATTTTTTTTACACCTACCAGTATCTATCTTAATATTACCTCTTTTGAAGAACAATACAACCATGGTATCTAATATTACTTAAATTAAAAATAGAAATAAGTCTAGCTCTGATACCAAATTAAAATAGGTGATATATATCATTTGCAAGCTTCATTATTAAAATATCACGCTTTTAATTTAATTAATTTTTATGACCGAGAAATTAAAATATGATCAACCCTTAGAATCGATGCAATTTTTAAAATTTGAGAATAATGTATTTCATCATTTTGGTCTTTTTCATTTAAATATCAATACAATGTTCAGTTTACATGGTGCTAGTTTCAAACTTGTGACCTAAGACCATCTCCAATCCAACACCAAATTTGGTGTAACACTATTAATCACACCAATTCACTTTATTGAATATTTTAATATTATTTCATTATACAAAACTTTTAATTAAACATTATATAAATTGTATGTTTTAATTAAAGCTCTTGTATATTTAATTATTTTTTATGTAATATTTTTATAATATTAATTTTAGGTATAAAAGTTAGCTTTTTTTATAAATTAATTTTTCTATATATGACTTTTTTTTAAAATTAAATTTATGTTAATTCTACTATAAATTATAATTGGATATAACTACAATTAACCTTCACAAAAATTAAAAATGCAAACATATAAATTATTAAACAAATAATACAATGTACTTAAAAATAACCGAAAATAATAAACATTCAACAAAGCAGTAATACACATACATCAATTATGTAATGGTTATTTAATTGTATTTCATTAATGATTTCACTTTTATTTGTATTATCCATTATTATGTATAATGTATAATATTTGCTAGCAATTTATATTATTTAAAAAATTATGGTATGAAATAATTTTATATTAAACGACTATTTAAAAAGAAAATAATATGAATTATATATGGTGAATATTTTAGAAAGAATTTGTTTTATGAAATAAGAAAATATAAATGAAATAAGAAATAATAATATAATAATAAAGAGAGAAAAAAATATTCATTTTTGGTGTAAAATTTGGTGCAGTGGGTTGAAGTTGATTTATATTAAAATAGTGTTGACACCAAATTTGATATAAAATTTTGTGTTTGAGTTGGAGATGCCCTAAGTCACAAGCTCCTTAGCTTTTGCAACTTCAACTAAGCTTCAGGAACTTAGTTGACTAATTAATCATATCACATCTTAACAAGTTCTTTAATTTCAAAAAAAAATTATTCTATCTAAGAAGAAATGATTTTTTTTCATTTCTGAATTGTGTATAATAAACCTTGATTAGTTTTTCTTCATCATAAATAGATTTACATTACTTATTTAACTGAAAGTAACCATAGGAAACAAAACAACTCAATTACTCTTATTTTTTTTTCTTTCTTTTGTTTTTTTCAAAAAAAAAAAGTAGAGGCAGTTACACATGAGACAATTGGTATTTGGATGGTAACATTGTTTTCTATGGGCTACCAATACAACTATTTTGAATAGACTAAGTTGTTTTAAATAAGTTTTTCCTCTCGGTATTAAAAAAAATGTCTAACAATTTCGGATACATACATTTGATTAAGAACTCGTTTCAGATAAATACACTTGAAATTTCAAAATTTGAACTTTTAAACTTTGTTTGTGAATCCAAACATTAAAAAAAATTTATTTTAGATTTTTTTTTTCATATTTA
Organism: Solanum etuberosum; assembly: GCA_029582245.1. Lineage (NCBI taxonomy): Eukaryota > Viridiplantae > Streptophyta > Magnoliopsida > Solanales > Solanaceae > Solanum > Solanum etuberosum. The sequence continues at coordinate 36,752 of JAJONR010005049.1, forward strand.
AAAATTATGTAAAAAGTACTTCAAATCATAATAATTAACAACTTAAATCATGAATAGACATGTAAAGAAATTTCGGTCAAAGAAACTTTGCTTGACTCTTAAATTTTTTACTATGATACTCTTTTATATTTTTTCTTAAAATGAATGCCTTATTACTATAATCTGATTTACATTTCAAAATTATCATATTGACTTTTATCTTTTAATCATTTAACTTAAAATCAAGTGCTTATAAATATATATTTTTAAAATTTACCAACACTTTTAAAAATAATTTAAAATTATTTTAACTTAAAAACACTTAATATAAACCAATCCAAACACTCTTAAAAATAAAGTTTCGAATTAAAATTGTTTAAATTGTCCTAATTTTTATTTTTTTTCTTTATTTTCTCACACCATCAGCGCCCATCTGTCTACTACCCCTTTCAAAAAAACAATAAATACTAGTTAACCAAAACCAAACAAAGAACAAAAACTTCAATTTATTCTTCTCTACTACTCTTTTCCTCTCAAACACAAAAAAAATGTCATCGCCAAAAAAAAGTTCTGGCTCTCGACCGCCTACCGGAAAGAAGAGGTCATCATCATCGCCCGACGATAAATCTCCTCCTTCGCAACGTCCAAAGGTTCGCACAAATTAATTTTCATACAGTTTTTTTTAGTGTTTCTGTAAACGGTTGATTTTTTTTCTTCTTTATATGGATTGCTGTTAACTGTTATTTTTTAGGCAAATGATGACAATGTGGATTCATCTGAAAAATCAATAACGACACCGGATAAAGCGAAGGAGTTATGCTCGACTGATCAATCAAAACTCGGCGGGAACAACTCAACTGACGAGAAAGTTGATGGTGCGACTATCGGAAAAACAATCATGATCATCGGAGAAGTTATGACACCTATCATAGAAGGCAAGCGTTTTTTTTTACTCAATTCGTCCACTTAGTTTTACTTATCCGTATATAAATGCATGTGTGAACTTTATATTGTCTTTTAATGGTTGTTGATTGAATGTTCATTTATTTTTATTAATTATTTAGTTTAAAGTCAAGTGTTTATAAGTATTTTTTTAACTGATCCAAACTTTTTAAAATTGTTTAAAAATTACTGTCTTCAAACATTTAAAATAAGCCAAATTCAAGTAGACTTTTGATTTATGATTTATAAGCTAAAAATTATATGTTAAAAATTTTAAAATATAATTTTTGATATTTTACAAAAAATTGAATATTTATAAGCATTTTTCTTTATTTATCCAAACAATCTAAAATTATTTTAACTTAAAAGTACTTCAAATTAATCGATCTAAATAATCTCTCAAGTCTATTTTAATATAATAAAAGAAAATTAGGAAATAAGCAATAAATTAGTGTGAATAAGTAAAAATGTACACGTGTAGTTGTAGACACAAAAAATTTATTGGATTTAATTCATACGAAATTTGGATTAAATTCATGTTTATTTGGGTTGAATGATTAATTTGGGCTTTACAAATAAATAAGTCCATTTTTATTAACTTCAAGTACAAGGTCCATTTCACCTTGAAGCCCAAACCCATGCCACATGTCACAGTGACTAGGCATTCAAGACCAACAAGGTGACGCCACGTGTCCAAATGAGGTGGTAGTCTCAGTCAAATGCAAGAACCAATCACAATCTGTTAAGTGTCAAAATGACATTCTTTGGCCAATCATATGCAAACCTTGTTCACCCCCAATAACTATAAAGAGGGGATGTACATGACATTCTAGTGGGGAAGGAAAACTATTCAAAAACATTCTGCAAGGTTTGGAGAAAGCTACAACATCAACTACATAGCTCTTCGAAGGAGTGGTCAACGGAGTTCTTTCCGGAGATCGACTTGCAACGACGAAGTGCTTCCCGATATTTTCGGAGATCAAATACATCTCAAGGAGGTCTACATCATCCTACATTCGAGAAATACGCTATTGAAGGCCCTCGAATCACGGAGAAGCTTAGGAGAGAAGAATCAAGAGAACAACATAATTGTACTCACAAGATTCATCAATAAAAATCACATTTTCTTTTAATTATTTTGCTTGCAGTTAATTTTCAGCGCTTACGAAAATTTGTTGCGAACATTAGTTTATTTATCTTTCATTTTTTTGAGAAGTTCACTGCTTTTTCTATCTTTGATACTAATATTGAATGCACGTTTCACTCAGGTGCTGTAACGAAGAAACCTTGGTGCCGACTTATATCAGAGTTTCCACAGGTTTTTTACTAGTAGTATTTATTTTTATATAATTATTTTTTATTGAGTGTGTAGTATTTGTTTTAGATTTTGATTAATTTGAATTCATATATCTAGAAATTCCATTTGGGATAAAGCATATCAATTTTTTTTTTCGTACTCAGTACTTGAAATCGATATCTCTAATTAAAGAAAAAACAACTTTATCCACTACACTCCATTCTTTAATGGTTCTTTTAACTATTTTTGTTGTTGAATTTTGTTTTATACAATGTGAATACACCGCAAAACTTTTGTTTGATATCTAATATAATGTGAATACACTGCAGAACCCAACTGTAGAGATTTCCGAGCCACGTTTCATGGCTGGTGCGGGCAAAGGCCTTCCTGAAAATGGAATGGTGTGTGTAATAAGACGGGAAGAGGTAGTACTCTAATTTGGATTCCTTCCTTATAAGGCAATTCAAATATATTGGTGGTCTAAAGACAAAAATATATTAGAGACGTTAAATTTTTGAATAATTATTAACAAATTTTTATTTAAAGTAAATTCTTTTAGAGTATTTTTTTTTTAAGATGCAAAGTTGATGATATATTTGTTAAAAAATTATTTTGAGATGCAAAATTGTGTCTTTGTTTTTGTATGAAATTTTTTACTATTACTATAAATAGAAATTTCTTCATTTCAATTTGTTTGTTTGATTTTACTTGACGCAGAATTTGAAATTTAATAAAAACGTAAAGGAGAATTTTGAATTATAGCATCAAACTAAACTTTCAGTACAATTTTTATTTTATTTTTTATAAATATTTATAATAATTTCGTTATTGCTACAAAATGAGCCTCTCAAATTTGGGGCCGTAAACGCAGAGCCGCCCTTCGGCTTCACTTTCCTCACTAAATGTTGATTTGCTCAACAGTTAGGGCTGGTTTGAAAAGCCATCGGAGAATTGAATCTGATTTAATTTGTAGAGCTACCGGAAAATTGAACAAACTTCTTCCTGAGAGGTTACCGTAGCAATTTGATTATGAACATGGAAGGAGTGCATTAGTTTGATTGTTTTCTGAGATGAAATTTATATTGTATATACAGTATGATTGATCATTGTTTGTGTAAATTACCAGTACCAAAACAACTGGGTTGCTATTATTGAGAGGAAGGCAAGCAGAGAACCTCTGCGAGTCAATGGGCATACACTTGATAGGAATACCAGTGGCCTTCTCAATTCTGGCGATGAGATCGTCTTCGGTCAATGGGGAAAATATGCCTATGTATCCTCTACTATTGTGATTCTTATACTATTTCTCATCATTATGATTGAATATCCTTGACTTGTTCTATATAGATTTTTCAGCAACTGTTGTTTTCACCACCAAATGTTGGCAGTAGCAATGCTGCTGATGTTGGATCGTCTAGCCAGATCCTCCCTCATGAAGGGAACCTGGACTCTGGCATAAAGGAAGGCAAGGTAAAGTATTTCTTTTGGCCATATTGAGTTCATAGACTGATCCATGTGATAACTCCATGAATAGAGGTTGAGAGCTTAATGTACTACAGAGAGAAAAGAGAAAGTAGAAAGGGAGGAAGAAAGCATCTCATTTGACTCAATCGAAATTACGGTTACATTGCATTCTCTTGTATGTGTATTGCATTCACTAAGGACCTATATATACACTTTGTGATTCTAACAAACTTCCTAACTGAATATAAGTCCTAACCAACTTGCTAACTGAATATTGGAATGTGGACCTTACTAACTCATACCATATAGCTTGTAACCACCTACACTGATCAACACCATGATATAACTAAAGAAAGTATTTGTTAACAGATGTTGGAGGAAAGACGGTTGACTGAGGAATCAATGCATGCTTCAACATCATCAGGGATGTCTTCAATACCTTCTGTATTTAGGGAACAAATTCAGGCTACAATCATTGATGGAAAAGATATAGAAGTTTCATTTGATGACTTTCCTTATTACTTAAGGTATGCCCCAAGACCACATAGCATAATCCAATTACCTTTTAGTTTTTGCTCGTGATTTGATCTTTTGGGCATTTGCTGCTCGTCACTTGCTGTTTACACAGGGTTAGCTACGCCTCGTCTCGTTCTTGATGCTTGTAGCTATCCCATAGTATGTAGCTATGTGATTTAAATAAACCTTAGTTTTGGTGAAGATGTCTATATCTGTGAATTTGCAGTGAGAACACCAAAGCTATGCTGATTGCCGATACATATATACACCTAAAGCGTAGAGAGCAACTTAAATATATCTCTGAGCTCCCTACGGTCAACTCAAGAATTTTGCTTTCTGGTCCTGCAGGTTTGTTGCTTTCTCAGTAATTATTTAACTTATTTTGTCTTGTAATTATTTTTGATTTCTCTCACTGAGTGCTTGGTAGATATTAATCTATGCGTACTGACCAGTTCTGCTTTTGTTTTCCAGGATCTGAAATATATCAGGAGATGCTGGTGAAGGCACTTGCTCGTTATTATGGAGCTAAATTGCTCATTTTTTATAGCGATGCTTTTTTGGGTGTAAGAACAAATTACTCATTATGTTTTCGAGGAACATTGCAAAATTACACCTTAATTTTTTATTTTATTTTTGCTCTTGATCCCCTTGAAGTATTACTAGTAGTCACCTTGCATTTAAGATGTATATTTCTGTAAAAGTGCTCTTTGGTAGTTTGCCGGTTCTTTTGAGTTATAAAGGGAAAAGACCTATAAAGAGGCTATAGACATATTGAGGGATGTAAGGAGAGTAGTCACATGCAACTTGTGCAAGCTTCTTTCTTGTTTTTTGTGTGTGTGTGTTGTGGGGTTGGGGTTGCGGTTGGACTATTGAAATCCTTCATGTCAGTTTCTGGACTTTGTTGTTCTCTTGGTCATGTACTGCTCTTGCATTTTTATTGATGTGGTTTGCTGCAAATCATGGAATATTTCCATATCATTCAGGGGCTATCTGTGAAGGAAGCTAAGCCAATGAAAGAGGCAGAGCCAATGAAAGAGGCATGTAGTGCACACAAAACCTCTTTAGCTGGGGCATCAAATGTTTTTAGGACAGGTATTGTCTGCCCTTTGGTTAGCCCATGTTTTTTAACATTAAGGAATTATATCTTTCTTCTTCAGCTTTTTCTTTTTTACTAATAACTGATGTTGAAGATGTTTAGGTGATAGAGTCAAGTATATTGGTTCTGCTTCTGATGCAGTGCACTTGAGTCCCATCTGGTAAAATTCTAATTTTCCTAGAAACCTCAATACCAACTCTTTTGTACTCAAAATGATCTGTATCTTCTTATATTTGAACAAATCTCTGATGTTATTTTTTGATGGTCTGTTTGTCATCTTTTCTCAATGCCATCAATGAAACTATTTTATCCAAAAAAAGAAGAAGAATCATTCTTGATGCATATGAAAGTAACTATATGGTTTAAGGATCATTACAGTGAGAGAGGAGTATTTGTTTACTTCTTTTTTGATTTGTTTTATTTATAAAGGTAAGACATAATTTTTACTTTTCTGCATTTTCTAGAAAGTGAATTGTTCTTTATCTCCTGTACCACATTTTGTTCTGCAACTGCCTATTCTATGTTTTAGTACAATCTGAGGCTTTAACCTTCTCTGTCTTGTTCCATTGTTCCAGGGGCCTAAAATTTGGGTCTACAGGGAGGGTTGTATTGTCTTTCAACGATAATCTATTCGCAAAAGTTGGTGTAAGATTTGATAACCCTTTCATAAATGGCATCGACTTAGGTGGTCTTTGTGATGATTCTCATGGATACTTCTGCAAAGGTACTTTTGGAATGCCATTTAACTATTTTCCTTTAGTTTATTAAGTTAAACATTCTTAAGTTTGCAGTCTTAGTTTTACTTTAAATTCCTTTATTATTTCTTCCTCTCAGTCAGTGAGCTGTGCTTAGACGCCCCTGCTGTGGATGATCCGGACAAGTTACTCGCTAATACATTGTTTGAGGTGTGAATTCTTTCTATGAATATGAACAGTGCAATGTGGAATTTCTGTTCCTTCCTTTTTTGGGTTAAACTTTACTCTTTACATTTCATTATACTTTTTCAGGTTGTATTCAATGAGAGCCGGAAGTCGCCATTGATTTTGTTAGTGAAAGATGCTGACAAAGTTATGGCAGGAAATTCAGAATTTTATTCAACATTTAAAAGCCGGCTTGAGAAGCTTCCTGATAATGTAATTATTATTGGTTCACACGCTCATACAGATAATCATAAGGAGAAGGTACTATTTGAGATCATATTGCCCACGAATAGATGCATGTAATTATATTTATTCCTGTTATATAATGTATATACAGTGTATTAAGAGGCCTGTTATGAAAATTTATCATGGATTAAATTTCTTGGCTATAGTAGTTATTGGTGCCAAAACTTTGTTAGACTGAGGCTTGATCAAGAGAATGAGAGGTGATTCCTATTACAACAAAAAGTTTTAAAGACCATCTTCGAAGCACAAAAGAGACATTAGTCCTGCTATATATATAAATGCATGCACGCACATGCAATATACACACACTACACAGTGCGGCACACTGTGTACATAAACATAAACATGGCCTTAACGGCCGTATACAAGAGATGTACCTAAAAGTAGAGAATTTACAAAACGATATGATTCTCTACAAACTCCACCCGATCATCTATTCAACAAGAAACTTTCTGAGTGCACCAAAAGAAAATAAGAGAACAAAGACTACTACATCTCAAAAGCTCTCCTGTTTCTCTCTCTCTCCAAACAACCCACATTAGCGCTAGTGGAATCATATTCCAATCCCTTCATCTTGTCCTTCTCATGCTCTTCCAACTGAATATCAACTCTCTCACAGTGTTTGACATTGTCTAAGAAGTGCAAAACCACCCAAGCATATCCCACCATAACATCATAGTCAATCACAAATCCTACTTTTTGAAAAATTTAGGATTTGAAATCATGATTCGCATATCCAAAAACATCTCAAATTGCATGTCCAAATGCCTACTAAATCTCTAGTGTTGAATTAAAGCCAAACCCGGTATTAACGACAGTAGAAAGAAAAAAACTGAGAAAATAATTTAGGAAATCGAACATTTGTGCAACATTCTTTCATAATCATAAATGAGGTCTCTTTATGTGATCTTCGACAATCCTTCCCTCATTAGTTAAGTTTTGTGGTTGAGTTAGGCCCAAGATGATGTAACATGGTATCAAAGTCGGGGCTATCCCAATCATTATTTATCGATGTTAGGTCCCCATTTATATTGTCCATGCTCGAGATGCCCAGTCTAGGGCACAGGGGGTGGAGTCAGACATCTTCTCATTTAGGGATGGCATGTCTCTTTATATATATACTCACTCTGTTTCAATTTGTTTGTCTGGTTTTGTTTTGATAGGGATAGGGAGTTTTAAGGAAGTAAAAAAAAACTTTTGAATCAAAGATATGTAGAATTTAACAAAATGCCTTTAGTCTTGTATTCTTAAACATGCATGTGAAAAGTTAGAATTAAAAAGTTTTCTAAAAGGAAAGATGCATTATCTTGTAACGAACTAAAAAGGAAAGTAAGATGAATAAATTGAAAGGAGGCCATAATAATTTTTCTATAAATAGATTCAAGCACAATGTTTTTAAAATGCCCAAATGCAGCAAAGATAGTGAAAAGATCATGTAATTGTGATTTATGTGGTAAATAATTAGTACTCTATCTTGAATACCATACTGAATGATCAAATGATGTTTGATTGTTCTGGTTGCTAATGGTAATTGTTCCCATAATAGACAACCCAACCATATATATATGGACCGATAATACATAGCAAGCAAAAAGAGTATTTGGTTAATCATTTACGGATAATCACTCTTTTCCTTGATGAATGTTGTCGACTTGGCTAAGCAAGTGTGTTACTTTCAGTTTATCAATTTAAAATTTAGAAGCCTACTTGTCCTTCATGAAAAAAATGTCACTATATGCATATCAGGTTGTAGGTTTTCACTCCCTTCAAAATGTTGCTCATGCAACCAATTAACTCCCAGGTTGGTAGCGCCCATTCGTATATAGAGTTAACGAGTCTTTCACATGTGTATCCTTTACCAAAGGGTTGCATCCCTTCAAATTAATTTGGTATTTTTATTTACCTTTTTTATAAGTAGGTCATTTATTTAATTTAAAAGGGTATTTAGGTAATTTAACATGTGTATCCTATATTTATAAGGGAGTTCGAAAAATAAAGATATAATGTCTGAGATTTCAACTTGGAACCTCAAGGTAAATTTTGATCCCTCTCAACCAATGAGTTAACCTCTAATCTTATGTTCAGTGGATTGAATATCTGTATATATACATAATTTCTTTTAAAAATACCTTATATATACCGTGTAATTTTTTGCCGAGGGGGTTCACCTGAACCCCCTTGTTACCTCCTAGATCCGCCCCTGCTTGGAACCCAGTCATGTTTGCTAATCCTTCTTGGAAGATTAGAGATAATCATGTCTTCATTTTACCTAATAATTTCCTCATGGTTCTCTTGATTTTGGCTCAATGTGTTCCAAATCGTATTGTTAGAGTGAGTTAGAGTCGCACATTTGTTGAGGATTGGAGTGGTGGTCTGCTTAAATGAACTTGGTCACGAGTTGGGCCCAAGTGTCATATCTTTACACATATATCTCTTTCTCGACTCAAAAAGAGTGGAGGAGAGGAAGAGTGTGCTTTAACTCTTCGCTCAAGTTGAAGTCATCCTTTCAATTGCTTGACAACATAAGGCTTGACCGCTTAAGCATGCTTTTGTGATTTACTCTTTGCAGTCACATCCTGGAGGATTGCTTCTGAGCAAATTCGACAGCAGTACAACTGGTTTGCTTGATCTGGCATTCCTGGTATAAACTCTTCAATGTTTTAATCAATTCTTTTAACAGTTTTCAATTAGTTGTGAAAATATCTTGCAAATGAGGATGTCGAATTATCGTTTTTCTTTTTTAAAAGGATGTCGAATTATAATCAACGGGAAAAGAACCCTTCTTTACATAACGCCTGTGTTCTCTTATTTTTTGGGGTTCTTTTGGGCATTGGGGGTAAATTAATTTGGGAAGCACACTATGTCTTTTGTATTAAATTAAGGCATTTTAATATGAATAACTACCTTGTTTCATTTGAACTAGACTTATTTTTTTAAAACAATCTAAAAGGATTTTCAGAAACCATCAACATGATCTTGTTCTCCAAAAACAGCCACTTCTCTGGTAAATGTTGCAACCAGTGTTTTATTAAGCCAAACCACAAATTATCCTAATGCTACTCTATCCTTGTGCTTATGGTCGTGAATTAGGCCTTTATGTGTCCTCATTTTTCTAAGAAAGCTTTCTAATTCTTTGTCGTCTTCATTTGAGGTGCGTTTTCTGCTTCACCAACTTTAGTATTGTTTACATTTGTTAAAAAAAAAATTATCCTATCGAAAAAGTGTCAATTACATTGGAAAACCCTGGGTCTGTCGACTCTGATCCTGCACAGTTCCCTTTCCTCCTGCTGAATTTACCCTTCTGCTGTATTATTCCTGAATAAACACTGCCATATGGTAACTTAATAGTCTTTGTCAACTCTCAGTTGCTTATAGTACTGAATTTTGATGATTTCAGGATAGTCCTGAGAAGACGCATGACAAGGGGAAAGAGGTTGCAAGGAAATCAAAATTTCTGACAGAACTTTTCCCAAATATAGTGGCTATTCACATGCCGCAGGTCTGTTGTTTAAATTCTATAGAATTTATATGATCTTATTCTTGATTCAGCAAATTACTGAGTGGTTTTGAGTATTGCAGGATGAAGCACTTTTATCTATTTGGAAACAACAATTGGATCAAGATGCCGATACCCTCAAAAAGAAAGAAAACTTTAATAGCTTACAAACAGTAAGGCTTTCTGATCTTTAAAGTTATGAGTGCCCTCTTCATTGACTTACGTTCTTGTTGCTCATCCTTGGATATAGTTTTAACCTTACATTTGTGACTCCCCTCAGATGTTTATTTGACTTCTCTTGCATTCTTATGGAAGTGTACAATTAATTGAGATAGAAGATTCGGAATGAATATTTCTGTCACTCTATGTTGCTTCATTATACAAGTAGCACCTAGAACTCAGTTGAAATCCCCTTCTCATTTAGTTCTCCTGGGTTAAGCAAGGTTGCCTTGCTACCAGCCAGGCAAACCAAACTTCAAATGGAGCCTTGACTTTCCAAATATGTTTCCAACGCCAGTGGATCCCTGTGTATAAACAATAAGCTGACCTTACTGTAAAATCTTCTTACTATAGCCTTTCCATGTTAATTTATCTTCATGGTCTGTTGTCTCCTGGAACACCTCCATCTGCTGCAGAAGTTGAGCAACTCTGTCAATTTCTCAGTCATTTAGTAGCCTCCTGAAACTGAAATTCCACCCCTGTTGACTCAATACATCTGCTATATTGTCCTGATTTCCCCAATAATAATGTCAATCAATGTATTTCCAACATTCTAAAGCTAGAGTTTGTGCTCTCTGATATTCTTTTTTTTAGTTGTGTGAACAAGTTGAAAGCTTTATTTCTGAAGTAAATAGATTAATCATATGACTTCTATCTTTAACTACTTTCTATATTATGGTCGCTCTTTTACAGGTTCTGAGTCGGAATGGATTGGAATGTAATGGACTCGAGACATTGTGCATCAAAGACCGGAATTTCTCTGTTGAAAGTAAGCTGTTTCTTTCACTGTTTTTCCTTTTGTCTTTCGTTTTCCTTTCTCTTCCCGTAGTTTTGGGGTTGGGGGTAGAGGGGTGTGTGAGCTACATTAGATTCTCACTGTGTCGTTTAAATCCTTCATAATCCCTACCACATCCGTGTCGGCACGGGTGTGGGTGTAGGATCTACACAGGATTTGGTCAACCTAACTTGGGTTATTTGACTATAACAATGACTAAGAACTATAGGTTGATCAGATATTTGGTTTAATTTTGGGATTCATATATAAGTACCAGAATACTTTGCTATTAAAGGAAATATCTTGAAAAAAAAGTATTAAGTTTTAGCAAAATAATTAAGTATTCTTATCACTGTTTTGTGGTGCTTGAAGGTGCAGAGAAGGTTGTTGGATGGGCGTTGAGCCATCACTTGATGCAGAACACTCGAGCAGATCCTGACATGACACTTGTTTTATCTCCTGAGAGGTAATGGATATAGCAGCAGCTGATATTCTCCTATCCATGGTTCGTTTGACTGTAATAATTGTTGAATTGAACAACTGTGGGAATCTTTTGCTATTGAATAGCATTCAGTATGGGTTGGTAGTTTTACAAGCTAAGCAAAATGACACCAAGAGCTTGAAGAAGTCACTTAAGGTAATTATAATATCCCTTATATGATGCTTTGCTAAATTTGTTTGTCATTAGAAGCTACTTAATGATATGGCAGATATTTACTTATGATCTCATGAACAAATTTGTGTCCAACCCCAGGATGTTGCAACAGAAAATGAATTTGAGAACAAGATTCTGGATGATGTTATCCCGCCCGGTGATATTGGGGTGACATTTGATGATATTGGTGCACTTGAAAATATCAAGGATACATTAAAAGAGCTGGTCATGCTTCCCTTACAAAGACCTGAACTTTTCTGCAAGAGTCAACTAACCAAGGTTTACATCTACATTTTGTCCATATTTTGTTTATCTAATTGTATTAGCTTGTTAAATGTTTATTGCTGATTTTCTGAAGTCCCCAAAAGAAGATAAATTAAAACTTTATCTCTTGATGTCAAAATTTCCTTTTAATGTGTGTCTCCTCTTGTGCTTTTAAGTTTCTTCTCAATGTCATTTGGGCGGTTTGACAAGAAGTTTGTGCTTGATGAGAAACTTACTTCAACTTTTGTTTCTCTTTTTTGGACTTGAATTTTCAAGCATCATGTAGAGATTTGTGGTTACTTAAGAAATTTTTCGCTCTATTCGTTTGCAGCCATGCAAGGGAATACTTTTGTTTGGTCCTCCTGGAACTGGGAAAACCATGCTGGCAAAAGCTGTTGCCACCGAAGCGGGTGCAAATTTTATCAATATTTCAATGTCAAGTATCACTTCAAAGGTTTGTTTCACTTGGAGCTTATTTGTGCTCTATCGAGTATAGATGATGTTGTTAATAGTAGCTTCTTCGCATTATAACAGTCTTAATCGTCTCTTTCCCATGCTGCAGTTGTTTGGTGAGGGTGAGAAATATGTAAAAGCTGTCTTCTCGCTGGCTAGTAAAATTTCTCCCTGTGTTGTTTTTGTTGATGAAGTATGCTTCCTTAAACATTAGCATATTTCTTTCTTCTTTCCTGCTTGAAATTTCTATACTTTTGCTGATCCCTTTTGTCTCCTGTTTGTTTATGCTGCCTTCCCAAGGTTGATAGTTTGCTGGGACGAAGGGAAAATTCAGGAGAACATGAGGCGATGCGCAAAATAAAAAATGAATTCATGGTGAATTGGGATGGGTTGCGCACAAAGGATTCTGAACAAGTTATGATACTTGCAGCAACAAACAGGCCATTTGACCTTGATGAGGCTGTGATAAGGCGACTGCCCCGTAGGTAAAAGAGGAACGACTAATTTGCAGATATTGTTTAAGTTGAGTTTCATGCATCACTTCGTTTATACCCTTTTCATGTCTTTTCTGTACAGGTTGATGGTCAATTTACCAGATGCTCCAAACAGAGCAAAAATTCTCAAAGTGATACTCGCAAAAGAAGACTTGGCTCAGGATGTTGATCTGGATTCAGTTGCAAGTATGACAAATGGATATTCAGGAAGTGACCTTAAGGTGTCTTTGCTAATCATGTTTGCTTTCCTGTTTCATCATTCTGAAGTTTGAAGACGCTTTGTTTTCTAATTTAACTCCTTTGTTATGTAGAATCTCTGTGTAACAGCTGCATATCGACCCATCAGAGAGATAGTAGAAAAGGAAAAGAAGGTATAGCTTTCCTTTGTTTGATGTTTGTTCATTGATTGCTTAACTGAGGCAGAAAATAACATGTTGGCTCTTCCAATAGATTTTCTCCGCGGTTCTCTTATGGATGTCTACTCCACTTTCTTTTGATGATTTTTCATGGTCTTTAGAGGATCCTTTTGAAGCATCTTAATTCAATCATCACAGATCTGATGTGGTTCTGTGAACAAGCAAGGGTCCGGGGGGGGGTTTGAAGTTTAAATCTTTGGTGCTTTTGGTTATCCTGCTTTCTTCCAAAAATCTTGGAGTTAATACTCTTAACAACTTGGATTTGTTAAAAGAAAAAAGGCAGTCTAGTGCACGAAACATCCACCTTCACACAGGGTGCAGAGAAGGGCTGCACCCCATTGTAATGTAGCCACCTTGCGTCAAGTGAGCTCTCTGCCTTCCACTGTTGAGGTGGAGTATTCAAACCCCATAAGTAGCGTATCATCCATTTCTCCTTTCCCCCTCTCCTAATGTCTTGAGAAAATGTTCAAAAATTATCTGGCAGACTAGCAGGAAGAGAAAATATAGATTTCCAAACTGGTTAATTTCGCTTTTCTGTTCATCTGATTTGAGTTATTCTTACAAGTTGCGAGTATGATGTAGAAGGAAATTTAGGAGGCCCTGTTGTGTGTATATGTGTGTGTGTGTGTGCCTCCTTAATAAACTTGCTAAAACTGGTATCTAATGCTTATAGTTGATTATAGGAACATGCTGCCGCTAGTGCAGATGGTCGACCACCTCCAGCACCATACAGCACTGCAGACATACGACCACTGAATATGGACGACTTTAGATATTCTCATCAGCAGGTGAGTTGAAAATTTCTGGCAGTGTCTTTAAACTTTCTAAATTATTTAACTGCATTAGGATGCTGATTTGGAGTGCGATTGACTGTTCCTATAGGTTAGCACAAGTGTTTCATCTGAATCCGATACCATGACTAAGCTTCTTGAGTGGAATGATCTGTATGGAGAAGGGGGATCTCGAAAGAAGCAGTCCTTTAGTTACATCATGTAAAGACTGTCTCTGTGTGTAGATGTTTATCTTCCTCCGATTTTGATTACCTCTGGGGCCAGGTCAGTTGCCTGCCCTTTTGGGTTGCTGTGAACCTTTGCCGTTTGTACAATGAGTTTTGACATGCTACAATGGTGGAGTAGACTTATAAAAATAGTTAGTTTATCTGCCTTCGTTTTGCTTTTACGTTTTGCTCTCAGCTTGCAGAGGGTGTCAGTTCCTGTCATAAAGTTTAGCTTAAATGGTCTACCTTACCAAAAAAATTCATCTAGATGTCTAGGTTTATTCTTTGATTGCAATCGTTGCCATTATTCATTGGGGGTTATTGTATTCAAATAATATCCAAGCATATGATGTATTCATCAATTATGAAAAACCAACATGTTTTGTATAAATCTCCAACTGTCAAGTTGATGCCTATGCTTTTCTTCAATTTCACTCCTTACCACCAAAATAATTGACTTAAATATGCTTAGAGAAGTAACAAAGTAGATGAAATTGAGGGGGGTGGGGGGCATGGTCGAATTTCAGCCGTTAAAATACCCCGAAGTTTCATAAACAATGATTGAATGACAAAGCTATATCTAATTAACTTCAATGAAAATAATTAAATATATTTAAGTTTTAATATCAATAATTATGTGTACTAACTAATTGTAGAAGATCAATTAAAAATGGACATGTGTGTCTAATTTTTTCGTTGTTCACTTGCCTTTAAAAGAATGCGCGCAAACACTGACAAGGCCTCTTTGAATACCATCAGGCTTAATCATGATATAAGTCTGCTCCACTTCTTCCTGAACACAAAATCCCCAAATAAAACCAAAAAAAAAAACATCAATCAATCCACAAACCCGCAATCCCCCAAATCAGTTGTGGGCCTGCAATGCAAAATCCTCTATACCTATTTGGAGAATTTATAAATTAAACCCTTTTTTTTACCGTCAATTTACCGCAACATTTCTAGTAGGGCAGCATTCATAAGAAGAAGAAGAAAAAAAAGGTGGGTGGCGAAAATTAGTCAATAATTTTTTGAAATCAAATTTCTGCAACCAAATGGGTAGGATTATCCGAGCTCTAATGTGCCTTAATTTGATGAAAAAAAGAAGAAGATGAAATGGTGGTTGCGATGCGGTAGGCTGTTCTGGAAGAAATTCTATGGAGTGAAGAAGAAACACAAGGAGTTGCTCCTCCTATCATTCCCCGAGAATTACCTGTAAGTCTACTTATGCAACATATGATATGTATTTACTATATGCAAATTAGGATTGGTAGCTATAATTAGGATTTTATAGTAAATTCTTTCTCCCTCTCTCCTTCCCTGCCTCTCTCTCGCCTCTCTTTAATTAGGATTTTATAGTAAATTTCTTTATTCTCTCTCCCTCCCTCGCCTTTGTCCCCTCTCTCTCTGTACTCTCTCTCGCCTCTCTATGTCCTCTCCCTCGCCTGTTACTCTCCCCTTCTTTCTTTGCAATACAAATACAAATGGTAACCGTCAATGATACAAATAGTAATACAAACACACATGGTACAACATAAATACAAGCAACAAATGCACTTAAATACAAATACAATTTGTTACGAAATACAATAACGATACAATTGTATTTTTTTTTATACAAATTGTATTTGGATACAAAATTTATTTGATACAAATGATTTGCATCAACGAATTGAATACAATAGTCTTTGATATAATTGTATTCATTGATACAAAACAATCAATCAATACACAAAGCAATAGATAAATACAAATGCACATGAATACAAATACAATTTGTTACGAATTATAACAAGTTAACAACGATACAATTGTATTTGTTGATATTCGTTGATACAAATTAGATGTGGATAAAAAATTTATTCATTAATATACTTGATCCAATTGATTTTTGCAACAACGAATTGAACACAATAGTCTTTGATACAATTGTAATCATTAATACAAATCAATTGTATTCGTGATACAATTATTAGTCATATATACAATTATCGATCAAATATACAAATCAATTGTATCTCTCTCTTCTCTCTGCCAAATCTCACTCGCTTCTCTCCTCCTTCTAGCGGCCAATTTTTTTTTATACAAATCAACTGTATCTCTCTAGCCTCTCTCCCCTTCTCCCGATCTCACTCGCTTTTCTCCTTTTAATATGTAGTTCCAAATCGTAATTAGAAAAACATTAGCTAAGAAGCCTGATTATGTTTCTAGCATAGTTGTTTTTGAAATTTCCTTAAAAAGAAATGACTTGTGGGATAAGTTAATAATGGAGAGTTTTGACTAAATTTACTTTTTATTATATATTTTTTTTAAAAAGTTTGTATTTTATATCAAAAAAGTCATTTTATTAGAAGGCGCCTATAGTACACATATTCAAGGCGCATGAGAGAACATATTTGAAGGCGCCTATAGTACACATAGGTGGATCCATATATGAGGTTGGGGGTGCCACGACATTCGAACACCTCCATTAAAATTTTGTATGTGTATGTATATATGTGTATAAGAATTAGAATATATATTAATTTTGGCACCCAAAATAATAAAATGGCGAAGGATGCCAGTAGCAATTGGCGAGACGATCCACCCATTTAATAATGGTTCGAAATCGATTGCAGCATAATTATTTCTGGCTTGATCTTTTACTTGCTGGGAAGAGCTTCAGCTCTTTTTTTTTTTTTTTTTTTTTTTTGGTCCTTTTCATCAATTATTCTTTACGTTTGTTCTTTATTAATTTAAAGAAATAAATATAAAAAACACACCTAAACTATCTCATTTTCTTGAGTTTCATTCCTAAACTATTAGGGAGTGTGAGTTTCATACCTAAACTATCACATTTTAATTTGAGAAACACACCTCAGTGGTGTGTGTAATACACTCTCTATTATTTAAAAAAACCTTGACACATGACGTTCCACATAGATAAAATATTTCACCTTACAAAAATTAAATAATAACTATTAGTATTAATTAAAAATTAAATATTAAAGTATTATTATCTCCAACAACATTATTATTATTATTATTATTATTATTTTAAAAATAAATTCTTTTTTCTTACCCCACTCCACCACCTCCCTCCGGACAATCCCCCGTCCTTTATTTTTTTTAATTTCTTTTATAAAATATTTAAAGAAAATTCATACTTCACCCCCCGCCTCAAACCACCCACCTCATTCCCCAAAACAATAAAAATTCTACCCCACCTTATCTAATCTTCCGCTCCTATTTTTTTTTTTTTTTTTTACATTTTTCTCATTTTGTGTTAGATATGTACATATATTTTTAAGAATTTTTTTCTACTTGTGTACCAGATATAACATAACATAAATAAAAAATTTATTTAAAAAAAGTCTTGAGGCAAATAAAAAAATACTTTCCTAAAAAGGTATGTATATATCTAACACAAAACGAGAAAAAAAAATTAAAACGGAGGGAAAGGTGGAGTGGGGTAATTTTATTTTTTATTAAGAAAATAAAATAATATCTAAATTATTATTTGAGGGGGGAGGGGAGAGATGAAGTAAAAAAAAATTAAATACTTTTATAAAAGAAATTTAAACAAAAAAACTAAAAAGGGGAGGGGGGGGGGGGGTACCGTGAAGAGGAAATGATGGAGTGGGGTAAGAAAATTATTTTAAATTTTATTTTTTTTAAAAATATTATTTTTTTGGGATAATAATTATTTAATCTTTAATTTTAACTAATATTAATAAT
>JAJONR010005050.1:0-59554 GCA_029582245.1 Solanum etuberosum
TTATTTTAAAAAAATAATTAAAAAAAAAAAATTGACGGGGTCACGGGGGGTGGGGGTGGCGGCTAGGCGGTAAGGGTGGCATAAAAAATGATTTTTAAAAAAATTTGAAATATTTTTCAAAAACAAAAATTGACGGGGTCGCGGGGGGTGGGGGGGAAGGTTAAGGGGTGGGGGGGAAATGAAATTTTTTTAAATTTGAAATATTTTCTAAAAACATTTTTTTCTTAATTTTTTTTTTTGACGGTAGGGGTGGTGGTGGTGGGGGAAGGGGTAGGGGGTGGCGTAAAAAGGAAATTTTTTTAATTTTGAAACATTTTCTAAAAAAATTGACGGGATGGCCTGGGTGGGGGGTGGCGGTGGAGGGGGAGGGGAGTAGGGCTGGGGGTGGCGTAAAAGATGAATTTTTTTAAAATTTGAAATATTTCCCAAAAATATTTTTTTAAAAAAAAAAATTGACGGGGTGGCCTAGGTAGGGTGGCCTTGTTGGGGGAGGGGGGGGGAGTCGCGTAAAAATTTAAAAAACAATTAAATTTGAAATATTTTTCAACATCAATTTATTTTATTTTATTTTATTTGGGGGTAGGGATTGGGTGAGGTACAAAAAATCTTAAAATTTGAAAAAAAAAAATCAAAAAGAATATTAAAATATTTTATTTTTTATGTTTGAGGTGGGTGGTTTGGTTGTAGGGATAAAAATATATTTGAAATTTAAAAAATAAGAAAATTTAAAAAAATTAATTTTTCTTTTGAATGGGGAGGGTCGGCTACGGGGTATGGGTAGGGTAAGAAAAAAAAAATGAAGTAGAGTTTTGGAAAATATTTTTTTTAATTTTGGAACTGATGAGGAAATGATTTGATTTGGAAAACATTTTCCAAACATGGAAAATTAAAAAACATTTTCTAGAAAATATTTTCCTCCGTACCAAACACACCCATATTGTTGACTTCTTAAGAATTTTAGGAATGTTTTCGGTCTAAACATTAAGATTTTTCAAAGTTTAATAAGTATAACTATATATAAGTATAACTATGGAACATATCAATGGAGCTGAAGGCGATAAATCAAGAAAAAAAATTAACAGTTTGTGATTAATATTGACTTTAAATATTACTTGAATTAGTATCAATTAAATAACTTTTTAGTATTTTTTTATTGTTAGAACAATTTTATTAGTATAATCAAGCTTTAGTATGACTATATGTCAACTAAATTCAGTATTTTGGCTTATTTGAATTGTTTGTTCTTTTACGAGAAAATATCATCAATGGCTTTGTAAAATATTTCCATTCTATTTATTTGGAGTATAACTCTATTATTATATATAATAACCATTTAGAAAGTTGAGAACTCATAAATAGTAAAAACCGAACTAAAAACTGAATCAAATCGCAAATGGAGTTATATCGGGAAAAAAACCCGACTAATGGTTTGGTTTGGTTTGACTTTGTTTGGTATTGAAAAAAAATCTGACTATACTTGGGTTGGTTTAGTTTAAACTAAAAAGAGTCAACCCGAAACCAAACCAACCCGACATTATATGTATAATTTTTAAAAATTATTTTATACATAAAAGTATTTACTTTAATGTAATTTCTAAATATTACTCATACATTTTCATAATTTTATCTTTTAATATATTTTTTCAAGTCTTTTAAGACTTAGAATTTTGAATGGTCCAATAAAGGCTATAGTCCATAGATATTAGTAAATCTAATAAAGTTCAATTCAAAATCAAATCAATACTAATGCTAAAAAAATAAATTAATTCAACACTAAGAATGACAATCATGTTAAATATGTTCTTTAGTTTTACATTTGTTTAGACATTTAAAATACATAACCTAATTTTAATTTTTCTTTAATGTTTAATCATGTAAGTAATACTTATTAGACTTAATTTAGCACGATTTCGTACTTTTAAATTATGATCATTTCTATTATGACTTATCAATTTGCAATATTTATTTTATACGATTTCATTATTATTTTTTATTGGATATTTTCGTGTAATCACTTATCTCATATTTTGTGTTATTTTCTTAAGAAACACCTTAGATATCACAAGTTAATTATGTTTGTATGAATACTTTACCGGAAAAATTCAAAAACCCAAAAAAATTCGAGGTTTATTAATTTGGTTTGATTTAAAAATTTGACATAAATGGTATGGTTTGATATTTGAAAAATCCGAACCAACCCGAAAAATTTTGAGGTTGAAAACCCCCAAAAAAAAACCCGAGTTTTATTAGTTTGGTTTATAAATTTAAAAATTTGACACAAATAGTTTGATTTGATATTTGAAAAACCCGAACCAATCCGGTCATGTACACCCCTAGTGTAGGGCTCCATCTGGGGAAATGCTCCCTACCAAAGATTTTTCTATATTCAAGATTCAAACTCGAGATCTCTGATTAATGGAGGAAAGCCCCATCAGCTGCACCACATGTCTTTTCTAATGTTTCTTCTGTTGCTATCTGGAAAAAAAAAAAATATAATTTGAATTCGCTATTTTTGTGACATTGGTTTTACTATGAAATTGATGCAATTTGAGTTATACATTGAATCCTAAAGAACAAAAAATATACATAGAAGATTTTGTTTTTGTTTTTTAAATATGAATTTGGGCCTTTAATTAGATTAAGCTCAAATACGCGTCTTTGGTAGTATAACTAATATTGTGTAGAGGTATATGCTCTAAACAAACTAAAATTCATAACATAGGAATTAATCCAAATGTTTGTCATTTATCATGAGCATAACTTTTCTGATAAAAAGAGGAATTCATTCTAAAATAGCCATAGAACTCAATTATTTTTATTTTCAAGGAACTTATTTTCTTAAAAATATTGTTTCTCAAAATATTGACCGACCCAATATGAAAACATCAAAGAAAATATTCATCCCAACCACAACAAACCCAGGAATGCTACGTGATTGATCCATCATTGAAAACCAAAAAGGAGTTTTGTCCACTTAATTGTCAAACAAGGTACTAATCAATTAGCACATATTACTTTCGTCATTGTTCGTAGGGTGTTTAATCTAGCATTTTCACTAAAAAGCTTAAATAGCAAGTCGCTGATCTATATTACGTCAAGACATCGATGCTAGTTCGATATGGATGTACATAGTGCATTGCAGAATAATGGTATCCACTGATACAGATTCCTAATAATACAAGACATGAACTGAGCAGGTAAGTCTGGGAAAAGAGTCTTTCTTTGATGCTAGTTCAATAAATAGAGTGTTATCCGCAGAATATAACAGCTAAATCGTCTTTCTTAAGGGCATTTTCTTTGAACGTAAGATGCCCCATGTTCTTCGTACCTGTCATTAGCATAAACCAAAAGGTGTACTCACTAAGAGAAAACTATAGTTATACAAAACAAGTGTAGTATTGTATTCAAGCCTAAGAGAGAGATGTAAAACTTACTCGGACTTTGAAAACCACATTTGTTGAAAGGAGCCAAGAGATGCCAATATGCTGCCGCCTATCCAAACACTGCACAATAACTTGTTAGTAAAGCTTCTCCCCATTGCTAAATGCAAGAACCCATCATTTATGTCGTATGTCTTCATCAAATTACCATTTCAAGGTTGTATGTAGTAAAAGTGGTTAAAATAAATGGAAGTATGTTTACTGCTTTCTCAACTCTGCAATTAAATGGGGTAAGGGCAAGGGAGACCAAAAAACAAGATACTTGAAATTGTACTCTCGCAAAATCTTGTCAGCTTAAACTTAGAAGTAACAAATATGGGGAGAAGTCCAACCCCCAGTCCGTGAAGTTGTTACATCCAGATGAGAAAAGTAAGTAAAAAACACACTTTATACAGTTGAAAGATCTAAGTTTACTTCATACACTCAACATCAAAAGGAACTATTACTATGAAGAGAAACTGTGAAACAGTAAAGAGAACTACAGAGTAATAGTTTAACCTGAATCTCCTTTCTGTAGCATTTCCACTAGCCAGTACTTTGACTCTCGCTGCCTGAGGAGACTCCTGGAAGAAGCGATACAGAATTAGGCTATTCAAGCTAAGGAGATAAAATGAGAATGCTATCCTTGAACACGATTACGTGCATGAATGAAGGAGAGGGCATAGTTAAGAGTCAAAAGGGAAACGGCACCTCTAGCAAGTCCTTCTCCAGACGTTCTTTGAGTTGTTGCATCGATGCTGTTCCCCCAGCAAGCTGTAGTGGACAGTGAAGTCAAACTAACATCTCATCTAAAGTTTCAAACTCAAATAGACGAAATAAAATAAGTCTTGGGAAATTCATATGCTCGTAGTGGGTACATGACCGAAGTTAATTAATCCAGTGATAAATTTGAATATTGGTTCTAATCTCCTATTTTGAACTTTTATATTGTTATTCTTTACATAGTAATTTTTATGTACTATGGCATAAGGAGCATCAGTCCAGTTTTAAAATTAAAGTCACTTAATCATGCAGTTTCCATACTCTTCTCCTGAAGGAAGCATCCTCTCAGTTTCAGTGCATACAATGTGAAAATGGGGATTTGAATGAATTTACTTTGTCAGGTGACTAGACAAGTATTTCAATGTAAACAACGATAGAAAAGAAGGGAGGCACAGAAAAAAAGGAATTGATGCCTCATCTTTAAATAGATTGCAAGAAACGCTGATGGCTTTACCAATATACTGCTAAAAAGCTCTCTTCGAATATCCACATCGCACTTGTTTATGCTATCTATAACCTGAAAAGTTTTGAGTATAATTACTAATTGAAAAAAAAAAGAGAAGGCGAAAGAAGAACATTTTGAAGGACTCATGTCCTTAACCGATATTTTATCTATACGGACAAATTTGAGAGAGAAAGGACCAACCATTTGTGGTAGACCACGAAGGGAAGCAGCAGTTTCAGCAAAACTTTCCATACCGGGAATAGTCTGCGACATCAGTAAGGAAAATACCAAAGTAAAGACTAGATATATGAAGGAGCTAGCTTGAGATGGCAGAGGACAGATTCTCCAAATAACAGGTATTTTTAAGCAGACAGAACATTACTGCATTTGAAAACATATGACAGTATACCGGAAAAAAAAAAAAACAAAAGAAATATTTTATCAGAAGTCATTACAGATGGATATATCTATCTTTGGCAATGGAACAAATAATCTGAATCTCAAGGTAGAGGGGTCATGGAACATAAAGTGTCACCCTAGAAACATCCCACTATTGTGTGATCTAAATATTATAAACTTTTCAGTGAACATTTGACATACAAGGAAATGAGATGCTACTTTGAAAAGGTAATGTCAAACCAAATTGTGTGAACAATACTGGAGGTATGCAAATCAGCACAGCGAAGTCCATAAACCTCATTTACTATCAAAATAGTCCTTAAAATATACTTCTCATCCATTGCAATGGAAAAAATCCAGTTTACAGATCATACCAATGAGTGCTTCAGCTATAAGCACACCCTACTTCCGAAGGATCAATACATAAAAAACAACAAATACAACAACAGAAGGAAGGCAAAGCAAAAAGCACTACAGATACAACATCTTAGGATAAACCTAAAAATACAGAATCCTGGAAAGAACAAGATGAAAGTGTGTACAAACAACAGAACACATCCCTCCTACTCGCGTAAGATAAGCAAACTGAACAAGAAACCTGAATTTGGAAGACTTAAGCAACACCAACCTGAACCAATGATGGATTGAATATAATATCAGGAATCTTGAATCTATCCGCTCCGACTTCTATCGTCCTGTGTCATAAAGCAACAAAATGTTAACCATAGTAAGGAATGCCACCCTACCCCCCCCCCCCCCACAAATCTCATTGACCTAATGCAATGGGTAAGAGAACAGTAATGAGTTCCTATATATGAGGTCGCTAGATATTTAAGTAATATGAGAAGGTATTGTCGCGTCAAATTCAAAAAAAATATAAACTGATAAAGTAATTCTATCTTCAGTTAGTATGACACTGTTTCAAATGATGGGCTTTGCCAATTAAGGAAGGTGGTCTGTATGTTTTTGATAAGGCATAGGTTAATCAAAATAGGACACAGCAGTAACTCTGAAGTCTGAACAGATGAAGCCGAATAATCTTGGACAGAAAAATTACTAACATAAGGCTTCGAGTTAATACCAAAAAAGAGTAATATTACGAACTACTAAATGAAACTGTTTTCAGTTTTTGCATTTAGATCTTCAACCAAAGATTTCAAGGGAACTGAATCACTCATTCTCTAATAGAAACAGAGCAAGAGTACAACACTTACTGCCCGTCAGGTAGCTCATAAGATGTCGTTGGAATGTTCGAATATGAACTGTCTGCAGGAAACAGAGAAGCAGCATAATATTTTCAAACTTCAAAACAAACATACTTCATATAGAATTTTAAAAAAAAGTAAACACATACAAGAATTAAGTGTCATTAGGACTTGAAGCAATATTAACTGTCATCATGAGCAAGAATATATACTCAAAAGGTCTTAAGACTGGCCAAAAGATATCAGTGACATTTTATTCGATGAGGAAGTTACTTTTTTCAATTTTTCTTTTTCTATTTCCTTTTAGATAAGGGTATAATAGCTGATCCAGGGATTACAGAAGAGACAAGTCTTTCATTTCAGTCGACAACACATTATAGAGTGTTAGCAATATCTTCAGGGATCATCTCCTTTCACTACACTTGGATCAACATTTCATTGCCTGTAAATTTCTCCTACATTGGGGGGGGAGAAATTTAAAAAAAAAAAAACTGTAGCGGCAGAATTGGATGAGGGAAGAGGAAACAACTTAGTATTTAATACCTATGCTAGATGAGGATCAGACGCTACTTTCGTTCATTAGTAACTTGCTTTTTTTCTTTTTGGGAGTCAAAACAGATTTTCTTCGACTGATAGAATGTCATGGTTTATTACATGTAGCTTTTGAATATCTCAATTAGATTTCGCAAGGACAAAGTAACTATTTCCAAATTTGACCCTAAAAGGGTAAGAGGGCATTTGATTCAGAATGGAAGTAAACTATTTAGTGAACTGCCTTCTCACATTTAGATACATTTGTATCTTCTAGGGAGACTACATAATTAACAGAATCAATGAAATCAAGATGAGTATAAGAATATAATAGCTGAGAGGAGAAAGAAACCATCATATGGAGTATCTGGGGCTCGGGAGACGCATTCTTTTATGTCACTTGCAATCGCTCTCTGCGAAATAGAACAATACTGAGCAGCTGAGAGAAATAACAACTGAAGAAGGGAATGCTAAGAATAATTAACCTGACAATATAGCTTGTAACTCTCTGTTGTATCAGGGAAATCAAGGTCCACTGTCTGTGAAACAAATCATGAATATCAGCAACAAATCTATCAAAACATCACAAGATCAAAGGCATTAAGCACTAAAGTGCTAGCAGACCATGCAAATCAGAAACTAATTGCCTATTTGCCAATGACAAAATTAGGCTTTCTATGATGCCTCCCATTTGATGCGACTGGCTAAAGAGGAACCATTATGTCTATGTTCAATGCAAACAGAATGAACTCTTCAGAAACAAAGCATGAAAGTTTTGAGCAAGAAAAACTTGCTGCAGGAGAAAGCTATGACACCCAAGTACAATATCTTTGATGTAAGACAAAAGTTGAGCACAAATTCATTTTAAGTCACAATCAGATTCTCACTGGCTATGTTGTTGTAATCTGGTTCTCCTTTTTTTCATGTATTGAAAAAGAAAAGTTACGAAGAAACATAAACCTGAATACTTGAAAGTTACAAACTTACAATTTATGTGAAGGATTAAACAATTAGACTGGTTATAGCACTGAAGCAAGGATGTGTTACCTGAAATTCTCCTGGACGGATCTCCTTCCGCTTGAATGAATACCTAGGTTTTATCTAGAAATAAACAGGAAAAAGGAAAGAAAAAGTTTGTTTCAAGACAAAACGGATCATTGTATTCAAACAAGTCTCAAGGATAACTGACAATAAATATCTAACCGTAATGCCTTTCTGTTCCAAACTTTTTATCAAGCAATCAGTAAGAATTCCTCCCCCAATAGGAGATGTACAAACCGCCTGTTATCAAATTAAAGAATTATAACATATCTATTCAATGAAACCAAAACAGAACTTTTTTTTTATGAGTAATAAAGGAATATTATTCACGTAAAACAACCAGCATTAAGGAAATGCTGGGGCAAAGGTACATCAAAAGAGAACTTTACAATGTAAGGAAAGAACTAAGAAAGTAAAATACAGCTTCCAGCTCTAAAACATGCCGTAGTATTGTTGCACCAGAGACTACAACCAAAACAGAACTTTGAGAAGTTGGAAACAATGCACAGAACATCTGGTGAAAATTTAACATCCATAACCACTTCACTTTTCCCTTCCTTACCGAAATAAAACGG
This sequence comes from Solanum etuberosum, assembly GCA_029582245.1. Taxonomy (NCBI): domain Eukaryota; kingdom Viridiplantae; phylum Streptophyta; class Magnoliopsida; order Solanales; family Solanaceae; genus Solanum; species Solanum etuberosum. The sequence continues at coordinate 8,399 of JAJONR010005050.1, forward strand.
ATTTTACAAGTTTGTGAGCAGCTTAGACCCTGCCTCCGCAAGCAAAGAGAAGGGCTAATGAACCTGAACATGAAACCCTTTTTCTACTTCTACCTCCCATAGACCAAAAAAAATACATCTTAAATCTTCATCTAGAGAGGCCTGCCCCCTTCAACACCTAAAATAGATTTGATCAATCCTCATAAAGTAAGTCGATTTTCCACCTTAGAATGCATGTCCTGGACTTGATTTCTTCTTCACTCTAGCTTACAATCTAGGGAAAAGGTAGGAAAATTCTATGAATGAATAGTTACTTAAAACTTCTATTCGAGGGGAAATGCCAACCCAAAATGTCAGTTCTCTCAAAGAAATTCTAGTGAGCTACAACTTGAGGCCCTCAGTGCTTACCATGGGGAAGTACAAAAAGCTATCATAGGCATTTGCTTCTTTCCTTCCTATTTTTTCTTCTCTTTTTTTTTTTTTTTTTTGAGTTTTGACAGTGAGGTGGAACGATTAGCAGATTCGGAAACGAAATAATTTGCTTCAGAGCAATTAAACAATTTACTGAAGCATGTCAGATATACAAACATTAATGGGAGATCTCTACAGTGTTAAGTGGAAGTCTGCTAATGCTAGGAAATAAACTATATAAGTTCCAAAAGGAAGAAACTGAAAGAGGTCATAATACTGCAAACTGGAAGTAGCTATCTTACAATAGCTCGACAAAAAAGGTAAAAATGATCATCCGTTGAACTCTTTTTTATTTATTTTTTATGACAAGGGAAACCCGCAGCTGCTACCCCTTGGGTGCGCACAAGGTAAAACCCCCGCTCCTATGTTGATCTATTTGACCAGTCAAGTTCTTACAGCCAGAAAAGCAAAAGAAAAAAAGGGACAATAACACATTTAAGCAGTTGTTCTTTGTTAAGAGATACCTTTTGAAGAACGTATCCATCATGAACTGGAGCAACAGTAGTCAATCCTCCACCACTGAACCAATTAATTCAGACATCTCTTTAGTAATGCTCAATAAACAACAAAGAAAAATGCAAGAAAAAACTGAATTATAAAAGGGGGGGGGGAACAGATGCAACTTGAAAAGAGAACTGTGCCCAGATCCAAGGCCATAGAAAAATGCAAAACATTCTTTAACCAATTTAATAGAAGTATAGAACACTGTATTCTAAACCAGATAACTTTTTTCCTCTTGAGTATTTCATTGGGTAATAAAAGTGTAGAACACTGTATTCTAAACCAGATAACTTTTTTCTTCTAGAGTATTTCATCGGGTATCTGCTATCTCCAACCGGATGACTTTGCCCACCAAGTTTAAGGTAGATGGGAAGAAATCACCTATTGTTTTTGTCTCTGCTGGAATTTGAACCCTGGTTTCGAAGGTTTGTACCCACTTCATTGACCACTAGGTCACACCCTTAAATGTTATTTGATAACATGCGCTTTAATTTTGTGTCCATGATAGCACATTTGATGCGTAGTTGATTGAATGGATGATTCCTATGTCTGCGCTCTATCATTCTTTCTAGAGTAACATTGTATGAATTATGATTTTAATGTCAAGATAGTTTGCACACCTTTGAATATATCTAGATCTTATAAGTTGGAACAAAGGTACCAGATCATTCTACACCAGCTTCTCCAAGCACTTTCAGATCCCCACGGGAACAAGTTTTTCTAATCCTCATATTTTTCAAGGCATCATTTACATATGTCAGCCCAAGTCTACGAATATAATTGAAGTTACTACCATACACCAATGTGTGGGTCTCCAAAATGTTATTCTCTTGGTTCGAGTGAACAATTGATAACAGTAACAACATACCCAGTCTAGTCCCACAGAGTAAGGTTTTGGAAAGGGTATGGTGTATTCAGACCTTACGCCTACCACTGAGGTAGACAGGTTGTTTACGATAGACCTACGGCTCAAGACAAAACAATTCAAAGCAGTCCAGAAAAAGAATAAACAAAGGAGTGAAAGCATACCAAAGCATTCTGAACAATAACTACAACAAATAATACGATAATCGAAGTATAAAACACATGTAGTAACAAAAATCGAAAGACAAGAAACTACAATAGCAATACTACGACTACTAATATGGACAAATAGCAAGACAACACACTATTACCTAATAACCTCCTACCCTAATATGTGTCCTCCACAACCTCCTACCTCATGTCCTTGATAAGCCAAAATGTGTCATGTCATGTCTATCACCTCTCCCTACTACTTCTTCAATCTATCCCTACCTCTCCTGAAACCATTCATAACCAACCTCTCACACCTCCGCACTTGGACATCCGTGCATCTCCTCTTTACATGCCCGAATTATCTCAATTTCGCTCCATGCTTCTTGTCCTCACCGAAGTCGCTCCCACCTTGTCTCAAATATCCTCATTTCTAATCTTATCTCTGGTAGTATGCCCACTCATCCATCGCAAGATCCTCATTTCTACAACTTCCATCTTTTGAGCGTAAAGATCATTACTAGCCAACACTTCGCCCCATACAACATAATAGGTCTAACCATTACTTTGTAGAACTTGTCTTTAAGTTTTGTGGTACCTTCATATCACACAAAACTCTGACTCAAGCCTCCATTTTATTAACCCTGCACCAATACGGTGAGTGACATCCTCGTCAATCTCCCCATTTCCTTCGATAACAGACCCAAGATACTTGAAACTTCCTCTCTTTTGGATGATTAATATGTCAAGCCTCACTTCCACGCCAGCCTTATGTGTTACAACACTAAACTTGCACTCCAAGTATTCTGTCTTGAGATTCAATCTGAACCCTTTAGACTCCTGGATCTGTCTCCAAACCTCTAGCTTACTATTAACAAGAGTCATTAATCAAAAGTATGTCATCCCCATATAACATACACCATGGCACTTCACTTTGGATTTGCCACATGGCACTTCACTTTGGATTTGCCACATCGATTCATCCAAGATCAACGCAAATAAAAATGGGTTAAGGGTTGATTTGTGGTGCAACCCTATCAAAATTGGAAAGTGCTCCGAGTCTTTTCCAATTGTCTTTACACGAGTCTTAGCTCCATCATACATGTCCTTGATTGTCCTAGAGTACATCACAAGTTCACCCCTAGCCTCCAAGCATCTCCATAGAACCTTCCTTTTAACTTTGTCGTAAGCCTTTTCTAGGTCGATGAACACCATGTGTAAGTCCTTCCTCTCTCTATTCTACTCCACTAGTCTTCTTGCGAGATGAATGGCTTATATAGCTGAGAGTCCCAACATTAAATCAAACTTATTCTCGAAAAGAGTCACATCCCTCCTCGCCCTTATCTCCACCACCCCTTCTCAAACCTTCATAATGTGGCTTAGCAGCTTAATACCCCTATAGTTGTTGCAATTGTGAATGTCACCCTTGTTCTTGTACAATAAAATCATTGTAATTAAGGAAGAATAGCCTTATTATATGACAAGGTAATAAGGATAAAAAGATTTTTTACAGAGTCAAGTGGAGCAATGTTCTACTTTGGAGGAGGCAGGGCTTTTTAGGCACTAGGAAACTAAGTTATACAGCAAGGCACTCAAAATTAAATGGCTGTGGAGATGCTCCCATGAACCCCAAGTTTACTAGGAGGTATTATCAAAGTGAATATGGTGAAGATAACAGGCGGATCTCAAAGAAAGTGCACTCGCCTTATGGATAGAATTTGTGGAGATCTATAAGAACACTTAGGCCACTAGTGAGGGATCACTCTACTATCAGGATGTAAAATGGGTACAAAACGTCTTTTTGGGAGGATAACTGGTTGGGTAATACTTGCCTCAAAAAACATTTTCCTGGCATTCATGCCTTGGACTAAAACAACAGAAGCCAGTAAAAGAAGCACGGTCTCCTCAAGGATGGAATATACATGGAATATATAGTTTAGAAAGAATCTAAATGATTGGGAAGTGGCTACATTAGTAGAATTTTACAAGCAGTTAGATGAGTACAAATGGAAACACATTATGGTGGCAACAAGACTCTTTAGGGTATACCTTTTAAGGTTGCATACTTTACCTGGTTATTAGCTAAGAAAGCAGTTATGACTAAAGACAACCTTAGTAGGAGAGAGATTTCTCCAAAGAAGCTGAGACAGTCAGCATCTATTCCTAAAATGCAGGACGGCAGACATGATATGGAAGATTTCCATTAGTCTCAGAGCATTGCCCGGACAATGCCAAGAAAAATAATTGAAGTCTTGTTTGGCTGGGAAGAGGCAAAAGCAGGAACTTCAGAGAGAGAGAGAGAGAGAGAGATGGAGGATTATCCCAACCTGTATATGATGGACAATTTGGAAAGAGGAATTCCAGATGTTTTGAAGATAGTTGCAACTCAGTACTGAGGACCAAGTAGAACTGCAATAAACTTTTTTGGTTTTGGTGTAAACAGAACTACATAGAAGACACTGCTTCAATCATTAATATCCTAGGTTTTTGTTCCTTTTTCCCCATTGGAAATATGGTTTCAACAACCTATGTGTTTTTTTGCTTAAATATACAAAACTGGTACTTTCTCAAGAAACAGAAGACATCACAGACTAGAATTAAAAAAAGATGATTGAAATGGAAGGGTATTACAGGTGTACTAAGCAATAGTGGAGATCGAAAGAGAATAACAATACAGAATAGTATCCACCTAATCTAAGCTAGAGCATTATAGCATTTCTATAATTCACATTATCACATATTCTTAATACTTATTGCAAAGATTGATATCATATCTCCATATTCTCAAACATAATTCTTAACGAATAAGATGCTAGCCTACTTGAAAACCTCTCATTTTCACCATTCGCTCATGGATCATCATACAGTTATGAATCAAACTTAGACTGCTACAGATGTAAATGTATAGAAACTTAACTATTCAAGGTGAAAAGAAACTGAGTCTAAGATGCCATCATGCACCAGAAGTCATGAACTCTCTCCAATTTTTCATATCCCACTTGAAGGGAAGGTACAAAGCGATAATGCAGATGATATAAATGATATAAATGATATTACGGCTAAGAGACTAGATATCTCAGTAAAAGAACTTTATTATTGACAAGACAAGTCAAATAAGTAATTCAAAAGGATAGCCAGTAAGTAGAACATAACATCCTACCTGTCAACAACCAAAGAAGTTGCACGTCCTGATGCGAAAGATGTGAGAACCTAGCATTAACAGTACCATGAGAAAATTAACAACTAGAGTGAATGATCTTGTAACGTTAAGAAGCTACAGCTTTTTTTATTATTTTTTCTTTATTCTTGAATCAAAAGTGAAAGTTCCATAACTATATAGCACAAAGAAGGTTATGTTTAAGACGCTACAAATTAAAGATTCAAAGTGGGTAAAGGCACTTACAGCATTTTTGGCCAAAAACAATGCTGGAACTTGGTATTTTTCAAACATCATCTCTGCAGCCCTGTTAAATAGATGATCATCAGTCCACTGTAATTTTCATTTTGCATACAGACGACATAATAATGCAAGCACCCGACTGCCTTTCCTCTTTTTTTGGTTCATGATGGACAATTTCTTTCACAGTAGACACTTCTTGTTAAGGAAAGTAATTCCTTGGACTCGACTGATTCTAGAAGGTATTACAAATGAAACAAGGTAAGGCTTTTATAATGACACTTGGGATCCATTCTGTGGCAAACGAACAGTTGATCAGTAAACCAGTCAGTATTTGACAATCCTAACTTAGCAGACCACCACGAATATGAATTCCAGGCAAGGCCCTAATAAGTGACATCTTATGTTTGAGAGAAATCCACCACCTATGAGGACCACAATGACCTTATAAAAAAAGTCAAGGTGGACGGACATAAATTTGATGGAAACTTGACCTAGATTTGTTCTTTAATAGGGAGATAGCTTAGAGAAGTATTTTGAGAGGTCCAAATTGCTCAAGCATGGGCACAAGAATCGCTCTAGTCAAAAGAGATTTTACAGATGAACTGCTTGTAAAATCTCCCTTTTGTGGATTCTTCTCTCTCTATTTCTGTTTTATTCTACTCTCACTGTTCTTCTCTCCTCTCTTTTCTCATATTTTCCCCTTCTCTTTCACCCTACTCCATTTCTAGTGCTACATCACTGGTATCGGAGCTCTAGGTCCTTATTCATCACAAATAGCTGCACTTTTAGCACTCATCAATTATAAAAGTACCCATCACCTTATTACTTAGTTTAATTGGATATATAATGTTTTCACATCAAACTAACAAACTTTTGATGTTAATGACTTCTTTTTTTTTGGTTTCCCACCCAGTCTACGCTACCCACATTGGAGCCCGACTAAATCCGGATTCACGCCGGAAAGTCCCACATTGGGGGGGTAAAGCGCTCCCTAACAAAGGCAACTCCGTACCCAAGGGGACTCGAACCCGAGACCTCTTGGTTAAGGATGAAGGAGTACTTACCACTCCACCACCACCCTTGTTGGTTTGTTAATAATTTTTATATGAAAGGAAGCTGTTAGAATGCTCATATTTTTCCCCTTTGAAATCGAAAAGACATATGGGCCTACAGGATTGATAAATATGTAAACTTTACTTAAGGATGTGCTTTCATCTTATATTTTTCTCGTCCTCCTAATAAAACTGTGTTCTCCTATAAATTAACATAAGACACAAAAATTGGCAGAAAAAGGCGGCATATTCAGGAATAATAAAGCTTGAAATCATGTACCTAATTGTTATACAATGCCCAAAAGAAAATGACATGATTTAATGTGAAGTAATAAGACTGCTAAAAGACAGATTGCATTGCTCACTTTTCCCTCTGCTGCTGAGTGTTTGAACATGGCTCTGCAAGTAACATTGGATGCTCCTTTGGATCTATCAGTAAGCATTCCCTGTAAGTGAATGTAAGTAGCAGATAAAAAAGGTCCTTTTCAATAGTCTAGAGCAGCATCAACTTAACCAAATGACAGGAAAAAAGAAAAAAAAGTAACACAAGAAAAGCATATAAGGAAGACTTTTTTCTCCCTTTCTTCAAATGAATCAGTAATACCACATCTCTTCACATAAAGCAGGTATTTCAGTGATCAAAGAAGTCAAAAAGAGAGATGGAGGATTGTCCCAGCATGCATTTGGTGAACAGAAAGGAATCAGAGATGTTTTGAAGACAAACGAAGTACTATCAAGAAGTTGAAGATCAACCGTTTAGACCTTTATAATTTTGGTGTAAACAAGAATACATAGAGGAATCATAGTCAATTTTTGATGTTCTAAATTACATGTAGGGAGGCTTAGATCTAGGAACTCTAACTGTAATTCACACTGTTTTGGGTGACTTCACAGCTTGTGTGGTCTACCTTTATATAATAACTTGTTACAATTCTCCAAAAAAGAACATAGTAGTCTGATCTTCAAAAATAGAGTGCAAGCAATATGTAGCATAATTGTGTTTCCTTTTTAGAATGAATCACTAATATGACATTATTTACATTAATATAAGAGCAATCGCGCAAAGACTACATGGCTACAAATCTAGATGCAATGGGTACATATGCAAGTGTCTGACACAGGTAAAAGAGGTTCTAGAATGTAGGTTTCAACAAGACTCAAGCTTATTCCCAACTAGTAGATATCACCTATATGGATCTATATTTAAAACATAATATATAAAACAATTAATAATTTCTAACATAGAAAAATAACTCACTCTTAAGATAAATATTCGCTAAAATCCATTTTTGGTTAATTAATAAGTTATGTTAAATATTTTGTTGTGTCAAATGATCCAAAGTTAACACAATTTATTTATTTTATAACTGAGAAATCCCCAAGGACCAGCAGAAACACAGTTCAAAACTCAATGAATAATGGCCTGCCCCTCTACCCATCTCCAAGTTAGTCAATTAATCTTGTTCCTTTTTTTTTTTTTTTTGAGAATTCCCAATTAATCTTGTTCTTATAGATCTTGTCCTTAAATCTATAATGAACTATCTTTGTGGTCCAATTAAATCACAATATTTTTGCCCGGGCACTTCTCTTAAAACCAAGCCCACCAATAATTGGCAAAGATACCCTAAGGCATTTCCTCCTTTGAGTTCAGTGGTGGCTTCCCCAGAAGGTAATCCTAGTGTGTCAGTCCCTGTTTTAGTTGAATGGTGGTTTAAATGCCTAAAATTTCAGATCTTTTTGTCCTACTTCGAAGAAGAAGAAAAATTACAGAGACACATGGTGAAGCTCATCGAATTACTGTTCCTTGTTGTCTCATCTATTTCGTCCATCTTCTTCCTCTTCTCCTTTGTGCTTCATCTCTGTCTTCTTCGGTTCTCTGTTCACCTTTCCTTGGTCAAATTATCCACCGAATGTTGATAAGATCCGGTACGAACCTCACACCTGTACCAGTGTCATGTTCGAATCACCAACCCAGAAGTAATCGAAGGGTTCGAACAACATTTTATGCAAGAGGACACTGCAGTAATCCACGTAATAAAACCAAAACGAAGAATGCCCAATACTCAACACAACCCTGCAACAAACTCTACCATATCCTTGATGCTGTCAATTGCTTAAAACTACCTTTCAGCTATCGGGGAAATTGTGAAATAGACCAATATCAACTAACCCAAATGAGATTAAAAAGAAAATCATTTAGATTTTGTCTGCCTCACACAATATTCTAAAATATGTTTCACAGGACACGGCAATCAGAGAGCATGTGTGCCAGACTGCCAGGGCAACAAGATCAGCAACATATCACCACCTTAAGATGTTAAGATTCATCAGTGAGGGTTTCTAAGGTACTTCCATACTAAGAGAGGAGGACAAGACACGTATAGAACGACTATGTGACATAGGCAGAGCAAAGCATATCCCCACTTACCTGAGCTGAAAATATGTAGAGTAACATTCTTCCCATTGACACAACAAAAAGTTAATGGAAGAAGGGAATTGTTTCAACATATGAACAAAAGGAAGGACTAATTACCTAAAAGCATGGTCCCATATGTTTTCTACAATATCCCAGTCCACAACCGTCCCATCCCTGATGGGTGATATCACCTGACATGACAATGCAACATCTTAGATAACAAAGATAAGGAAATGGCATCTCGAGATGGTACTAGATAAATTTGTAAAACTGACCTCCATGTGATCACGGCGAAATCCCAAGGCTTGAGATCCCACATACAATTTCCGCTTACCCTTTGATTTAAGGTCAGGAGCAGATCCAGAATTATCCTCCGGATTATCAGGATTATCAACTTCCATTTCATCAACCGATCCAACAGCCTTTTAAAAGATCATAAAATCAAAGACAACTTACACAAAAACATACATGTAGGTGACTAGTTAAAAAGAAGCAAAATATAAGTATACACGAAGGAATAGCATAGTGATATAGACATTCACAATCAAGGCAGGTTAGTTTGTGAGCGGCTGACTTGCTAATGATATTTTAAGAATTCACGTGTCAACCATAATGAGGAAAGGATTTGAACTAATCCTGAGAAGACAAGAGATACTAGATATTTGATTAATCTAAGAAGGAGAATAACCGGAGAGATCTTGCTAATTATCTCAGCAGCTATCTTTCTTCTTCTTCTTCCTTCTTTTGTGATAAACTCGACAGCTATCTTATGTATATAATTCCAGGGAAACTTTTCGCTGCATCAGCTATAAATTTTATTGTTCAAGACTAAGTAGGAAATTGGGGACTTCTATCTTCTTTCTTCTTCTTTTTTTTGTGGTAACGGTGGTGTCCTTACCATCTTCAAAATTAATCTAACGGTTACTTAATACCTTCCACCAACACATATACATGATAATTCTATCACCAAGGTTAGATAGTATCATCCACCTTTTTTGCCACTACTGGGATTTGAGCCCTGGTCTCTCATGGTCCATTCTAACTTCATTAACCGCAGACCACATCCTTCAGTGCAATCAAGGACTTCCATCGTTGAACCAACATTCTACAGCACGAGGTACAAGCAATATAATAAATACACCAACTATATTTTATCTATTTTCTGAAAGTGAAACATTGAAATGGTTGCACAAATATGTGGGAGCATCATTTAAATTTTCTGATTCTGAGATGCGTAAGAGAAGTAATTCTTTTTCCCTTTTCTTTTTTTATAAGTACGGAAGAGAATTATATTTCAGTAGTCATTCGACTGCACCTTTACCTTTCTTGGATGTTAGAGCTACAAGACCTTGCAGAACAATCTTTAACAATTGTGGTTTCATGGTAATAACATACAGTTGGAAATTAAAAATAATAAAAGACTCCATGTAAATCCATCACAGGTATCCAATTCCCAAATCATATCGAACAGCAACTCAACCTGGAAAAAGTAAGAGGCAAAATTGTTTGAAGACATAGTGCTCGAGGACCTGACAAAGAGCTTACAGCTACTGTAACACTCCCTCCGCCCCATATTAGTTGATCACTTTTCATTTTGCACAGTACTTAAGAAATCATAAATAAAAAGATAATTTTACTAATTCACCCCTTAAAAAACTTCTTGGGAATTTTACAACCAAATGGGAACACTTTAAAAAGAATTAATCAAGGGTAATATAGAAAAAATTTAATTAATGATTTTTTAATTTAGTAAGGTGGACAACTAATATAGGACAACTATTTTTAGTATAATGATCCACTAATATGAGACGGCGGGAGTAATTATTAAGCAATCCACCACATGACCAAAATCTATGCACACAAAAGATGACCATCGCACACTAAAGAGGATTCTCAAACCCATGAGTCTAATAGTCCTCAAGTTTCCCCACTATGTAGATGAGAATTCAATGTAAAGTTATCTATTTCCTCAAATTACACGCCAATATTTTTTTATCAATTTTAACAGGAAAAATCTCCCAATTCCAGTTTTTTTATAGGTCTCACTGATGAGTTTCCCTTCAAACAATTATAATTTGTTCAAGAATTAATTAAAAAAGAGCTGATGATGTATGATAAAAATCTTTAAATCACCAATATAAAAGGAAAAAATTTAGTGGCAGTAGACTGATGTTAAGGGTTAGGCCATTTCATCTAACCACACACCCTATACTGTTACTTCAATTGCATATTAAACATCATAGAGGCTCAAGAATGCTGCCTATGACCAAAAGCTCTAAACTTTAGAGGTTTCGTCTTAAACAAAACCAAAACATCCAGTCATATTTCGTGTTACATACACTTTGAGAGTAAAAGTTTTTCACATTATCACTGCAGTTATAACAAGCTACTTATACTTTCTTTTTGAGGTCACTCGACTCGAATTAGCTATTAAAATGCTGGTGCTTGGGAAGTTAGACGCTTAAAACAGTTGCTCCACAAAGGTTGGGAACATGAAAATGTTAGTAAATTTGCAAGCTAACAAGGCTAAAAACGGTTTAACTTACCGATGGGAAAACGGCTTTGGGAGCATCTTCACCAGCGTAACCAGCTTTGCAAGTATGGCTACCCAAATCTATCACAATTGCTGACACTTCATCTGTACACAAACAAACAAACAAAACGCTGAATTCTTGTGCTTACAACATGAAAGCCCTAAACTTTGACACTCAAAGAGAGACTGAGTAACTGATACTCACCACCACCGTACATGATTCGATTTCGGAGAGTGATTTAACTCTTTCTTCTTCGTGTTTTGCTGCTTCTCAGAAATTCTTCGCTACGAGGGCTTTTCTTGGGTTTTGAAGAAAACAAGTCGGTCGGGTCAGTTCAACCGGGTTGTGTCCGACAACATTCACTTCAGTGTGTTTTTTTGGTAAAAAGAAAAAAAATTATATGAAAATAAATGTGGTATTCTAAATTTAGACCCGTTTGGATTGACTAAGTTAAAATAAAAAATCAAACTTAAATGACTTTTAAGTCAAAAAATAAAAAGTAGGGGATGTCTGCTTTTGATTTTTAACTTATTAGTTTCACGGCACGTGCGTTGCACGTGTATATCATATCATATACTATACGATGTTGTAAAATAGAAATATTACTCAATTAAACATTTTTAGTAAATAATTATAATTGAAAGAATATTGAACAAGTGCTTTTAAATGATTCATACAGATTGTCATAGAGTTAATTGATTTTAGAGACCAAAATGACCAGATTTCATTGAAACGTTTCAAAATACATTCAAAATTTAAATATGGAGAAAGTGACATTTCTTTAGTAGTATTGTCTTTTACTTTACTCAATTTTGTAAACAAATTTACACAGCAAAATAGAAAAAAATATCAATATAAAAAAGGTCACCAATAGCCTTTCCTCTTGAGATTATAACCATAAATGATGGACACCATTTAAATACATTTTTTCTCTTAAATATTCATACTTGAAATTTAGTATATGCATGACACTAATAAAGATTACCAAATATTTTATCTTTATACGTAATATATCTTTTACAAAATATTATTACTCAATTAATATTTGAGTAAGGCTATCATAGAGATGTAATTTTACAAACAAAAAAATAATGTTATCATAGACATGTAATTTTACAAACAAACTAAAAAATGTACTTCTATAGTGAATGGCAACATTGTTATAAGTAGAATGTTATAGAGACAAAAAAATATAACATCAAAAATGAGTTCTAAAGAAAATAAGGTTGTTACAGTGAAATGTTGTTATAACGAATGATGGTTAAATAGAGGCTTGAGTGTATGTCAAATATTTAGCTTTACCAATTTATTATTATATATATTTCAGTAGCAAAATTTAATGTTAATATATGAACAACATCACCTATGGTTAAAAAAAAATCATTTCTTTAATTTTCTACCTTATCTTTGTGGAATTGTAGTATTCTCCTTTTTTCTGCTGCAGACATATTATATAGTTGTCGTCTAATGAAAATATCTATTATCTTATAGAAGTTGTATCGTGATATAAAATATTAAGCTTTTTAAATTAAAAAAATTAATAGATGAATAAAATTTAAAGTATTTTTTTTATAGAATCTTTGATTTGATTTAATATCACTTTATGATCAATCACTATTTTCTTATCTATTTTTATATAGCTAGCGCGAGAAGTGTATCTTGTGACTTAACATTTTCTCAGATTAAAATGAACACAAAATAACAGAAAATTCATACTTTAAATTTTTCATACTCAATATAAATATAAAAAAATAAAAAAATATATGGAACAGTTCATAGCCAATGAAGTGTTGGGTTCAAAAATGATTAGGGTGTCATGCGGAAGCTTACAATTGCAAATCATAATATCGATTAATCAGATGACAAAAACTTATACTAAAAATCAAAATATTATTATTGTAAAGCACCGAGCCTACACCCTGGACGTAACTGGTACTCGAGAACCATTGCTGGTCCCCAGGTGAACCCTTGTCATGGCTCAATACTAGCGTAAGACTTACTCAACAATATATGAACTCAAAAGTAAAGGTTTCTCAAAAAGTCTCAAAGTAAATAACTCAGAATATTTAGAAAAACATTCAACTAGCCAAAAGAGGCAACTCAAGTCTTGAACATTAACAATTGAAAATGGAAAAGACTTCTCAAAGTACTACTATCTATGAAGCCTCTAATAACTATGATGGAAGTCAGGACAAGACCCACGACATCCTAACAGGACTAAAAGTAAATGTGGAACCCTCCGGAAGCAAGGAGGCTCACCAAAGCAAATCTGGAACTGCAAGTGGTATCAACGGTGCGCCTGTTGATGACCCTGAATACATGTATCTGCATCATAAAAAGATGCAGGCCAAATGGCGTCAGTACATTGAATGTACGAGCATGCAATGGGAACTCTAAAGCATAGACATAAGCTTGAACTGATAGAAAGGAAGGACATACTCGCCTCAACTCAAGGATACTCAACTTAGAAATACTCAACACAATTCAATATAAAAACAACAATAAAGATGCAGTATAAAGAAAGCTTTTAAAACAGTAGATAATAACTCAATGTATACAATAGTAAACTTTTTACTCTTATTTGGGAGATTCTCTAACCGACAACCATCACTATGAACTATGTGTAGAACGTCTCGCCCACACTGCCAGAATAATTAAGTTACTAATCCAAGCTTAAATCATCATAGAGTAGCTCCTTAAACCATGTGCGAGAAAATCTTTAACCAAATCATGATTTCTTAATGTAAGAAAACCTTTCACAATTCATACATATATGAGAAAACCCTTTTCACCATTTTATTGGTGCTTATCTTAAAACATCCTAAATCATAAAACATTTTTTTTCATAAATCATGCATATCTTTAATGAAAACATCATTCATAGATTCATAGATTCTTCATAAATTCATGTCTTTAAGACTTCACAGTCAAAATCATGAATAATGCGGGAGTTCATGCAAAATCAATTGGAAAGCAAGTGATTGAGTCAAAACAATTATGATAAGATCAAAATCAAACAATTGAATCAACACAATTAGAACATATGAAGAATTGAATGAAAAACTAATCAATTTGATGAAATTGAACTTAGAGAATTGAGAAATCTTTGGGGCTCAATGGGTGAATAGAACCCATTGATGAAACCCTACATACCTTGAGGATCGCCCAGAAGCAATGGAGGAATAGGAGACTTGAAGCTTGAAACCCTAATATTCTTCTTGGACTTTGAGAGAAAATTGGAGAAGATTAATGTGGATGGGATTTAGGGATTTGAGTGAATGAGAGAGTTGGGGTAATTTTAGGGGTATAACGGTAGTTATAGGTCTTAGAATTATGATCAAAACGGCATAGTATAGGTATTAAATGCATAGGAAAATACCCAAATACCCTTAGGAAATAACTGTCGAACAGTCCTAAGGTTTGGACATACGGTCGGGAGATCTTTCTACGGCCCGTACTGGTCAACCGTAGAACCAACTTCAGAAACCCAAAATTCACCTTACTTTCCTCAAGACCTTTCTACGGTCCGTCTAATTTCCTACGGTCTGTAGACCCCATCTGTAGAACTCAAATTCAAGTCCAAAATTTTAAAAGTCTGGGACCCTTCTACGAAACCCATCTACAACCCGTAGTCCAAACGACGGCCCGTCCGATTCACTCATAGGTCAAACTTCAGAAATTTGAATTTTTCGAATCTCAACTTCATTCCTACGAGTGTCATTTACGACCCGTAGAAATTTCTATGAACCGTAGACTGGTCTCGTAGGACACACCTAGTAGCCAAAACATGAAGTCTTTTCCTTTCCCAATTTCCGAGGTGTTACAGACATCGTGAATGACGTTGGCTTGGGTGTTAGCGAAGTTGATTTCTCCCTCATTTGCATTTCCTTAATCACAATCTTACTCTGATACCACATTGTTACATCATTAGTCTTCTCAAACTCGCACAACTTGCTCAGGATTTTTCTATGTCAAGTAAACTTAGATTACTAAACTCAAGATCGTTAAAGGAACAGTAGATAAGGAAGACGAGAAATTTGTTGCAGGAAACTTTTGTATTAGAGAGAACTTGATTGATTTGATTGACAAATTCACAATTTATTAGCCATATTGGTTATGTAAGTCCTTCTACATTTACAACCATGTCTCCTCTCAACAATATTTAAAGACCTTTCAAGAAAGTCTTTCCTAAATATTTCATAAGAATATAAAGTCTTTCCAAGAAAACTCCCCATGTCTCGAGAATTTTTCCACAAATGCTAGCATTTATTGTGTAAGCATCCCACATGGCAAAAAGATGTGTCAAGTGACAGCTTGGTGACACGATGATAAGGAGGATCATCACATTACTCTCACTTCATCAAACGCAAAGGCATGGGTAAGATTTATATGAAAATTGATTCGTTCTGGAATGTGCAATTGGTTACATTTGAGATCCACGGGCACAAAAGAAATGCTATTCCTATTGTAACAAGTAGCCAAATAATTGAAATGTTAATCTTCTATTTGACTTCTTGTACAAAGAGTGCAAATTCATTATAAGTCCTTACAACAAACTAATGCAAGTTCAATATTACAGTGGCAAAGGGGACCTCCCAAAAAATAGAATACAATAAGTAGAGAACTCTATGAAAAAATCATTACCAAAAAAGTTTTAACATGATTTTATGGCGTCATACTAAAGTATTTTAGTATACAAACTATATTTCTGTATTCTGACAAGCAATAGGTTGGGGCACCTTTCTCCCATCAATCACCAAACTCTGGAAAAATGAATGAATTCCCTTAACCTAAACTGTCAAAGGTTTGGAACTATTCACAAATGTGGCACTTTTGTCGAATCCCTCGAGCACTAAAATTCTCATTGCTTCCAAACCATTCTGTAATGTGAAGTCCAACTGCATTTTTTTAATAAAAAAGTATCATCAATATGGGGTTGTGCTCCAGAAGTTTACTTATTAGAATAATAAGAAAAAGCAACTACCTCTTCACGTTCCTGTCGATTAAATGCGCGAAGAACAAAACTTGCTGGATCCATTTTCCCTGGAGGCCTCCCAATGCCTAAAGAAAATATAAAGTTTTAGAACTATAATAACATACATTAATGATGTACTTAAAAATCTGAGGAAATACCTATTCGCAAACGTGGAAAATCACGGTTCCCTTTAAGATGATTCATAATGCTCCTCATCCTTTACAATATAAAAACAGGAGATTACTCATGAGTCATGCCAGTATTCATGAAACAGAGAGTGCAGAAATATATCTAATATAAGAGTATTGTACAAACAAATTCTTCAGATCACCAAGGTTTTCCTATTTCATTTTTCACCTTTTTTTGGTTCATGGTCCTTATTCTAAATCTTTCCAGATAGTCTTAATAGTATCGCCTCAATTTTTTTATATATTCACTTTATTCGCTAGGGAGGGAAATTCACATGTATCTAGAGCTTCATAATCCATGTATCACAAGCCCCAAGGCTCTCGTCTAGTGGTGAGAACATAATGCATGATGTGTGGCTTAGGCACATGTCACAGGTTTGAACTGCACACCACTAGCTCTAGGGGAATTCACATTTATCAGTAAGAGAAAAATCATATGTTTGATTCTTTCACTTAGAGCCAGGAGAAAAACAGTCAACAAGCAGTTCTTAGTCCAGCTCAAGGTGATAATTTGAGTGTGAAGACTTATGTTAAATTTTCCGTCCACAAAACTCTCGCATACCAAGTAAATGTGTAAAACAACGAGAAATTGAGGATGAAAGCCAAAAACTAGCAAAACCCAACTATTAGATCAATAGACCTGCTTGACTTGTGAAACTATGAGAATTCATGAATCCATAATTACGTCTTCTACACACTTTGATAATCAACCACAAGCAGTTTATGAGGAGTGAACTTGCTTCTAAATCTTCAATCAATTACAATCTACATTATTCAAGCATTAAATATCCAAGAAAATAGCAGAAACTAAAATCTGGGATTGACTTCAGAATCATTATGCACGTGAATCGTGATGAAGGTTCTAAGATAAAGGAAACTTTCTAAAAATAAAGATTACCCATTGTGTCCTCCATGACCACCTTTTGGCAATAACCGCAACTTTGCAAAAGGCAAATCTAAGTCATCAAAAACCTACAGTTATAAAGTTTTACTTAGAAGTTGTTGCAAAGATAAGATCTATGCTCAACTGTCATAGCTTACCACAAGAACTTGCTTCAGTGGAATCTTATAATATGAAACGATTGCCCCAACCTGTGAAACAATGTAAATATCAATTATATATTTCTTGGTGGATGGAAGTTACAAGAGATAGTTCATGCTAAGATGAGTGAACTTACAGACTCACCACTTGCATTCATGAATGTTTGAGGCTTAGCAAGCATAATTGGAACATCTCCAATGAAACCTAGATAGCAAAAGAACCCAACAAACATGAAAAAGATCCTAAAAACTAAAGAGCAAATTTGAACGGCTGAGTTATTTATCGGACTTGTTCCTTCTTTCCAGGTCCATATTTGAAAAAGCTTGGTTAAATATTCTACCCTATTAACATAGCATGTCAATGCAGTTCACCAAAAAATAGCCAAATATCAGCATTAATATAATGTGTAATGAGAAAGAAAATCTTGATGCAACACGGCAAGCCCACTAGCTTCAATGATAAGCTAAGTTAAATGGAGTAACCGATAAGGGCGTGTGTAAATTCTTTTGCTAATATAAGTGCATTTGAAGAATGTACAGGAAATACCTACATGATTGAAAAGGTACAGTAAATGAACTGCCCATGTAACAAAGGTTATCATCAACAAAGGGATTACTATTATTATTACTTATTTGATAACCAATAAATCTGAGCGCCAGTGAGCATAATTTGAAACTCGGCGGAAATCACCTCCCCCTACCCTTCTACACATAGATACCAGGCAACCCGTAGCGTGGGTCTAACCCCACATATCACAAGTTGCACTCTTACCACTAGACCCGTGCTTGGGAATATTAGAACATCATTAACAAACAGATACAAATTATTAGAACCACAAGCAGACTAGTCAATGCAATAATGTTAGACAAGATCACTATATAACAAGATAAAAGGATAACTCTTGAATCAAGGAAAAAAAGTACCTTTCCCAAATTGAGCTTTGAAGGAAACACTGCCCATTGATATTCCTTCAGCATCAGCTATAGTATCTATCATCTCAAAACCCACCTGCCAAATCAAATAATCAAGTCATTACATTACATACATAAAAAATCATTAGGAACATCAAACACAGAAGAAAAATTAAGAGAACGCACGTTGTGGCGGGTGCCAGCGTATCGTTTCCCAGGGTTACCAAGGCCAACGATGAGCCATGGCTGTGGCTTTGGTTTCGGTTTCTCCGGCTGAGGCGCCGATATTTCCGGTGTATCTGGTGGGGAAGTTGAGGTAATCATTGAACAAGATATTTGGTATAAAGAGCCGGTCGCGGCGGTGTTGCTCATCCAACCCCTCCGATATGAGGATGAATTTAGGGTTTTGGCCACGGAGGAGGAGGAGAAAAGGCAGCGGCCGCGGCGGCACAGGACCGTCGCCGATGATGCAGTGCTAGAAATTACACATGCTAGTTTCATTGTGCTTTCTATATGTTAAAAGGAGTTGGTGGAAACCGAATTTAGAACAGAAACGGATTGGTTGAATTGGAATTGCAACACTATGGCGGCTAACGACGTCGTCCTGTGTTTTCCAAAAAGAAAAAAGACAATGTATTTTTAAAAAAAATAGATGAAAAAGAATAAAAGATGTTCTTGAACTTTTTGAATTTTGAAATTGAACAAAAATGCTCTCGATTAATGATTTTGTTCAGAAATGTTTCTTTTGTTAATTGTTTGGCTAAAAAAAAAAGGCCCTATTATTAATATCATGGATAGTTTTTAACCTAATAAAAATTATTATTTTAAAGAACATTTTTCTTTTAGTCATTGAGAAGGAGGTGAAAAGGCGGCCATAACAGGCATAGGATCATCACCAATGATGAAGTTCATAAGATCTTCTATCATATATAAAATAATACATAAATTTTCTCATAACTTATACTATTTGTATTAGTTATGTGAATTTCTAAATTGCAAACCAAATATCTTATTAATTATTATACATGAATAACCTACCTTCTAACCAGTTATCAAACGTTATATTACTTATGCAAAGTTTAATACATGCATCACTCATTTCCAAATAAGTTACCAAATGACCTTTATATATAAGTACGAGTAATGAATATTTCTTTTCTTTTCTTGTGAAAAAGAGTCATTCGGGTGATGTTGGTCATGTATTAAGTTGGGGATAAGAGGTAATTGCATGCATTATCATGATTTTCAAATTCTTGTGATAGTTGGATTGATCGTGGTATTAAGATTGTGGTACAGAGGAGGTATGATTACACACGAGTTACTTGTGAGGTTGCTATTTTGTGTACAAACATGTTCTTGCTTTACTTGCTATTATAGATATTACATTGGTCTTATTAGCCCACATAGCAATTTACATGTTCTTAAGTATCATGGTGGTCTTGATGGTCATTCCTTCCACATAGAAATTTGTGTGTGTTAGACATCATGATGGTCTTGTCCGTCTGCATTGCGATTTATATTTTTTTCAATACCATGATGGTCTTGTTGATCTGCATAACAATTTACTTACTTTTGTTATAAATTACTGGTCAGTTGAGATTGTCAATTTGATTATTGTTTGTCCACATACATACAAATGGTGTATATGCAATGCATTTCATCTCCTGAAGACTGGATCGGGGTGTTTGCCTACACCACATGCATTTTATGCCTTTGAAGCTAGAGACTGAAGTGTTCGCCTACACCATATGTATTCATTCCCTTTAGGTTGGGATTATGGTGTCCACCTATAACACATGCATTGCATTATATTTCATATGATTGTATATTGTGACTTCGAATTATTGTTGTCAACTATGAGTAGGACTCTAGGTCTCATGTGTTGTTGGCACTATCACGATATAAGACAAGTCAAGAGTAGGTAGATTTGACTATGAGTTGTAGGCAATAGGTTGTTTCTGATGTAGTTACTACCATTGGGAATCTAAAGTAGATACATGAATATGTGTATCAAGTTGTGGTTTGTCTAGTTCTGATTGCATTTCATTACATTCATTATTATATGATTATAGTTGACACTCATCGAGGTCATGGGGTCCGAATAAGTTGTTGTTTGATGGTTGAATTGTTTGTCATTTGTGTGATTTTTGTTAGGGACAAGGGAAGTGGATACAAACTACAAATGTGGTGTGGTTTCTGTGGGCTATTGATTTTGTATCGGTTATGTCTGTCATATTGTTGTTTATGTTTTGAATTGTGCAGTTTCAATTATTTTGTCGCCTTACATGATCAGAACATTATTTTGTACTGACATTTCTATGTTTGAGAGGTGTTGCATTTATGTTTGTAGGTCATCGGGTAGATATGGATCCTTGTTATGTGTGACCCAGTTTAGCTAAAGGTTGATACATTGCATTCTTTTTGGAGTTACCGAGTGTAAAGTCTTCTTTTGCTTTGTGTAACTAATGGGTATGTCGAGCCCTTGTCTCGACTAGGTGTTAGTAGATTTTTATTTAGAGGCGTGTAGACTTATGTTGTGGTTTCTATAGTAAGTTGTGGCCTTGTTGTTATTTGCATTCTCAGTATTGGCCTTATTGTCAGTTGTATTCTCAGTATTGACCTTATCGGCCTTATGTATATATATGTGTGTTGGTATCACGATCCGAGCCTACACCCTAGACGTGACCAGCACTCGATAACCATTTGCTGGCCCCCAAGCGAACCCTCATCTTGGTTGACTACAAGCGGAAGACTAACTCAAGCATACATAAGCATCAAATTGAAAGAAATGTTTAAAAAATAGTTTGCTGAATCTCAAAACTTCGCTGAATATACTGAGTATGAAACATAAGTTTAAATAAAACACCTGAAAACTGAAAAACTCTTCAAAACTGTCTATCTATAAAGCCTCTACTATACAAAGATAGTTGTGGGGACAAGACACACGACTCCTCAAGGGAACTACTACTAACAACTCATAAAAATTGAGTCCTCCAGAAACAAGGAGGTCTTACTCAAAAGCTAATGAGCAGATGAAGTGATCTCAACAGACTCTTGTTGAGGATCCTAAGAACCTGTATCTGCATCATTAAAAGATGCAGGTCGAATGACATCAGTACATTGAATGTACGAGTATGTAATTTAGCTGACTAACAAATAACTAAATGAAAGGACTACAATAGATATAGATATATAATCAACTGGATGTAAAGACATAAAGAAGTAAAATCATTAAAACTTTACAAAAGACTTACTCATCTCTGAACTCAACATATTAAGTGATATAATAAAATATATATTTTTAATTCTATTTGGGAGATTCTCTAACCGATAACCATTACCATGATCCTAGCAATGATACAACGTTTCGCCTCATGTTGCCAAGGTCATCCTATACTTTGCCGGGGTACAGGATGATATCGTGACTATGGATTCATCTAATTGGCCTTCTCAGAGGTAGTGAGGAGTCGCATGAAAAATCAATGCTATCTTATCCTACGTTGGCTACGTAGTTTTATGGGACTTCTGAATCATAAAAGACTCTAACCCAACTCGGTGCTCGATACTACTCCCAATAATATATACTCATGCTCAATGTTTAAACACATACTCTTCCTCTGGTTTGAGATAATTGCTCAAACTATCCTCTTAAAAGAGGTAACTGCTCTTGAAATATCTTTGAACTCATAACTCATTTAGAAATCAAAGTTTTTCTTTTATTAATGTAAAAACTGATACCTTTGGAAATAATTAGTTCCTTTATACTCTTACTCAATTCATACTTGAAAACTCTTTTTAAAAAATATATCAAAATCATATTGTGATATGATCATTGATGACTCGGAAAGTCATACTACATAACATTGATGGCATAACTAGATACCATACTTCTTAAACATTGATGACATACTCAATTGTCATACTAATCATGTTTTAGAAACTCTTTCTCAAAATTCATCACTTCTTCAAAAACTCAGTTTAAAACTCAAGTGTTGGATTTAAAAAGCTTCTTAAAATTTATAACTCAATTCATAGGGTTCATGCGGAATTATGGACATGAACGACTCAACTCAGGAATCTTAATAGCAATATGGAAACTCAGTATTCAGAACTCAAGAAATCAGAACTCAATGATACTACTCATCTAAAAAATACTCAATTCATAAGGTTCATGCTGAAATATAAACATGAACGAATCAACTCAAGAATCTTAATGATTGGTGAAAGGTTTTCTCACACATGCATGAATCATGATCTAAATTTAAGGAGCTACTCTATGATAAATTAAGATTGAATTAGTAACTTAATTGTGTCTTTCCAAGTATGATGATATGAATATGAATATGACTATTTCGTTGTAAGTTTTACTTAGCACCAAGTGTATATTAAGATGGAGGCTCTCCCGTTAGTAGATGTCGTGTATCTAGTAGCAATCTCTTTATCCCTAACTATGTGCCCCCAGAGTATCTGTCTTAGGAAGACATAGCTAGTGGATTCACCTAAGCTAGAAGTTTATGGTCCTTACCTTGGCAAGTAGGATATCTTTTTTCGGTATGGGAGCAAGACACTGAATTCCATGTTATAGCTCACAAGGTCTATGTCGATTAACGGTAAATATCCCACAAAAAAGAACTAAGTTACTTTCAAATGTTTTATGAGGCTTTCATTATTTTTTAAGAATGCATTGACATGTTCATGATTTATGATTCTTCTTTAAAAATTTTACTATGTTTTAGCTTGGTCATGCATATCATGTGTTTTCCATTATGTCCCCTTATGATCATGTTTCATGTTCTTATGCATATCATGTGTTTTCCATTATTCCCCTTATGAACATGTTTTATGTTCTTATGCATATTCCTCATACTTAGTACATTTCATGTACTAATTCATAGTTGTGCCTACATTGTCTCATAATGTAGGGTTCGATGATTCTTCTCCCTCTGCTGGTGGCTAGTTGATTGGTTGATCATTGAAGACTTGGTGAGTCCTCATGTTCCGAGGACCATGTCACTTTTACTATGTTTTCATTATGTCTTTAGTTTGCAAACATTGTACATGGTGTATGAGTTATGTCACAATCACTCTTTTGATGTATTAGTTTGGCTTGTCAAGATGTGATTAGACTTTCGGTTTTATGTCAAATTCTTTAATGATATGAGACTTTCTACTTTTGTCTTTTATGTTGTGTTGTATGTATATCAAATGGCTTATGTAGGGCCTCTTGGGGTATTTTACGCCATGTCACGTCTAAGATATACTTTGGGTCGTGACACTTTGACAAGAAACAACCTAATTTTACATAACAAGAATCCATAAAACAAAAGTCATTTTGTCTCAAAACAAGAACAAACTCACGAAAACAACAATGAACATGATAGAGCTTTCAGTGAAAGTGTCTTAAGTTGTTTTGATTGTGAATTGTGTTTGAAGTCCTAATGTTGTAAGATCTATTCCTATGTTATAAAGGAATTCAGATCATTTCATTTACATCTAGTTTATTGCGTTCATGGCTAGAGTTAGCTTTGAAGAGCTTGTTGAAGACTATATCAACTAGAGTTAGTTGGTGTTGTGTGCAATAGAGTTGTTGCTTAGTTTCATTTTGTAATAGGGTTATTACTAGGGGAGGGATTAGGATTTTAATTTCTAGGTTGCAAGAGCTTGTAATCTGAATTTTGACTCTCTAATCATTGAAGTTGTTGGTAAAATTTTGTGAGATAGGTCGTAGTTATTCATCCTTTGAGTAAAGAGGTTTCCAAGTAAACTTCCTTGTCCTTTACTTTAAGTGTATCTATTTTGTGTTTCATAATATTGTCAAGGTATCTGGTCCCGTAGTTACTTGTGGTGGACTCATACAAGCCATCAAGAATTAATGGACAACTTTAACTGAGGGCTATCTTTCTATGAAATCATAAAAATATAATTAGTTGCTCTATCATATTTCCATATACTCCCTTTGTCTCAATTTATGTGACACTTTTTATTTTTCGAGAGTCAAACAGTTTAAGTTTGACCGACAATTTACGCATGGAATCGTCAAATTTTCAAAATGAAATTTATATATTTGTAAACTACGTAAAAAGTACTATAAGTCACAATAATTGATAATTCAAAATGTTTAAAAAGTCTATGAAAAACTTACGGTAAAAAATAGACTTGTTTGAATCTCGAAATCCGAAAAGTGCCACATAAAATGAGACGGAGAGAGTATTAAAAATAAGCTTGATCTGCTGCTTGAGAATTTGATTTGAGAAAGAAGAAGAGAAAACTTTATTTTATAGCAGAAAACAAATTTAAGAGCTACAAGGTACGTTCACAACTATTCATAAGGAAATTAAAGCAAACATTTCTCACTTGATACATGCTAAGATTAAAAACAAAACAACAGAATAAATAAGAAAGTAGAACACATGATCCTGCAGGTGTTTTGAAACCTCTTTTAGCGATTCATTCCTGGTGCAATATGGGGAGGCACAGTAACTCCAGCTTGACTCCATCTCTGAGCGTTAGCCATCCATCCTTTACAATCACAAATTCAAATCAATTTAACCTATGCATGTGTTATAACCACTCAATCTATCTGACATCATTTGATTTGATACAATTTTTTTTTTTTTTAAATTTGTGGTTTAAAACACTCACTTGATCATTTGTGTGACTATAAATCATTTCATTAAGCATAAAAAAAAAAGGTACTTCTTCTATTCCATATTAACCGAATTTGTGACGTAATGCACACATATTAAGAAAAATATTCAAGGACATAATTTCCACTATTGTTCTTTGTGAAATCATAAATATAACTTTGTAACTAGTATAATTTATCTCGTAAAAAATATAAAACTTCAATAAATGAAAGGACAAATATGAAAAAATTTCAAACATCCATCTTAAACTTTGAACAATTCAATTAATTTAAACAACGAAAAAAGCCTCAAAATCTAGTTAATATGAAATAGAGGGAATAATTTGGAAGTTAAATGGTTTTCAATTAAATAAATGTGACAAATACGTACTTTTAGAGATAGACTAAAAAAAATGTGTCACATATATTTGGAAAGAAAGAACATAACAATTAAGAGAAAAAAAATAAAATACAACACTTTGTTAAATAATTATGTGACATTAAATCGATCTGAATATTCAAGTTGTATAACGTCTTATTATTTCGATCCCAACATTTCACTATAAAAAGTTAATGATAATATATGTATTATACCTAGGGAGGGGTCATAACCGCGGTTTTTGAGTTCTCTGTATTCTTGGCAAACAGCACAAGGAAGACAGCAGCAATGGACAAGGCAATCTCCACAAGGGTCTTCTGGCAAGCTAAAGAAAGCTCTCAATTTTGTACGATAAGTGCATGTGTAGATACAAGCCCAACCAACATGAGCCAAACAATAGTATATTACACCAGCATGAGCACAAGCTGCAAAATTATCATGTAGTCATTAATGAATATATATATTGCCACGAATCACAACATATTCAGTGAAATCCCACAAGTGAGGTCTGGGAGGGTAGAAGGTAGGAAAAACTACATAATTAGACATATTTCACTACTATATATACTATTATTATCTATATTTTCAAAATATTACGTATTTTACCATTCATTAAGAGTTTCCTACGTATCTTACCTTTAGATACATGTATTTAATTTTTGCTACTAAATACACAAAAATATGGAGAGAGATGAGTGAGATTTGTTATGTATCCAAAAATACATGCGAATCCACTTGGATACAATGTATTTAGAACAAATTACACCTAAATTTGATCTCATGTATCTGGACGTATATGGATGCACCAAAATCTAGTAACATACGTAATATTGCAAACTATAGTATATCTAAGTAATTAACTCCTAAACTAGTGGGATTTATGTAAGTTCTACTAGAATGTACACAGACCTTATCACTACCTCATGAAGATAGAAAGATTGTTTCTGAAAGACCCTAAGCTATATTACCACAAATCATTAAAGGAAAATTATGAAAACGAATATATAATAACTTACAAGTAGTTCCTTGATCAATTATCTCAACATTTCTTCCAAAGGTGACACAAGGACAGCAACAAGTGACACAACCTGTAAATAATCAAAGACTAGTCGATTAAAATTCAGAAAAATCCCCAATATTTGATTTTGAAAAAATTAGGGTTCTTACAGTTCGATGCATCTTCAAAACAACCACATAATCCGGTGGTCCATTCTCCCGCCGCCGGAGTTCCAATTACGGCTGATTTTGCAGACATAGTAGAAAAATTATAAACTTAGGCTAGAAAATATGTTATTTGTTTTAATTGTGTGTATAATGGAGAAGTTGTAAACTTATTTATATAGTTGAGTTTAGACAAGAAAAATAATTTTGTAACTTAGAGACATGGTACTATCGTGTAACAATATTAAACTACAATATGCTCATATTCAAATTAATTATTACTAATTGATGAACTGTCAATTATAGTATGTACAACTTTATACTATATGATTGCATGCATTGCTGGATTTGGATGTTATCTCCCTCAAATGAAGGCAGTTCAAAGTTTGAATTGGTCAACAAGAATTTCTCTACTCTATCTTTCTCCTACCTTAGTTTTTTTTTTCGTCTAATTTTTCAAAGTCAACTCACATGCATCCTCAAAATATAGGGAAAATAACCTGATATACACTTTAACAAATTTGTGATTTAGAGTTGATATATCTCTCGTTATAAAAGAGACTTACATATATTCTTACTGTTACACAAATGGCCAGGTATACCCTTTTAGTCTAACAATAGTGAAAAAATTAATTTCAGAATAACTTTGAGTTTATTATTTTGATTCACTTTCTTATAAAATTTATCATGGATACCTTTTTTTTTTTTACAAATACAAAAACGAAATTACAATATAGGTGCAAAATATTTAATTTGAAAAAAAGAATTCTTACTTTTTCTCCTATTCCATACACATTTTTAAAAAATTTCTAATATTTTTATACTAAAAATAAAAGAAAAAAATTAAATAAGAATAAGTAACTCAAATAATGACAAGCAAATAGAACTATAAGAGAGATATTTAAAACTCAAATTAGCCGTTGAATAAAAGAAGTAAAAATAAATCATGTATGAAAACAATCAAATATACTCTGAACTTTGCTAGAAGGATCATATATACCCTTATATGAATTTTTTTTAAAATAAAAAAAATAAAAAAAGTAAATTTAAATTAATGTTTTCATTTCCATTAGATGAAAATGGTATTATATATATATAGAGAGAGAGAACAACCAAATACCCCTTCAATCTATTCCCCAATTCTCAACTACACATCAATACTTTACGGAGGTCCTATTACCTCCTTGAAGTATTTTAAACAGAGATATTGACACCCTTAAGTGTTGATGTGGCACAGCAAGTGTGTTCACTTTCCTGGAGACAAGCGTAAGGCAAATAAATAAGCCAAAATTAAATGATTAGACAACTGTCATTTCTTAATTGAATTCAATATAATTAATAAATAAATTTAATCAATTATAATCACATACTCTCTCTCTAACCATTACCCTCCTTTAAAAATTACACCTCTTCAATTGAATTTTGCCATGGCAAGCATCTATACAATATTTTATTTTTTTCACTTTTAATCCACAATGAACTTTTTCAGGACCTAAACCTTACTCCTTTCCTTCTATCGGAACTGGGAACAGATCTCTAGAACACCTTCAAATCTTTCTTAAAAATAGACAACATAACCAAAAGAAAGAAAATGATAATCCTTTAATTTCTTTCACCTCAATGGAAAATACTTTCCATCCGATATTGAAAAATGATATTACAGCTTCTGCTACAAAAATCTTTTTGATTATAGTAGCAGCCCGAGTTCCTTGATTGAAACTGAAAGTGGGTATTAGAATTTGACATTTGTGAGTTTCTTGATCGGAATTGAAAGTGGGTATTAGAATTTGAAATTTGGCAAGAAAAATTTCATCTTCAAATTCATAAAAAAAGCAACTGGAGAACCAACAGATGCAGAACTAGACAATAATGACAGTAAGATACCATAATAAAAAAATTCAACATTCATGTCAATTTATTGAATTCAACAATGACAACTAGATTTTGTGCAAATAAATGATCGAAAAGATAGAAGAAAGACGGAGGATGATGGGTGTGATGGAGATGGAGGTGGATTGGAGGAGATGAGACATTTGGGAACAATGGAGAAAAAATGGGATGATTTAGGAAGATGAATAGAATGGTGGAGAAAAAATGAAAAGCATCAAAATTGATGTATTTTGGTGATGATTTTTTATTATTATTTATTTTGAAGAAATAGGTGCGTGTATTACACTCAGCAACAAAGATTTGGGGGTGACGTTTTAAGGGTGTCAATATTTGTGTTTAAAATATTCTAGGGGGTAATAGGAACCCCGTGAAGTATAAGTGTGTAGTTGAGAATCGTGTAATAGATTGAAGGGGTATTTGGCTATTTTCTATATATATATATATATATATATATTACCATCCACTTTTATAATGATAAGGATATATAAGAACCATTTTTATAATGATAAATATATATAACGAGACATATATCAATTTTAAATCACAAAGTTAAGAAATATACAATGCCCTTTTCCCTAAAGATTTGGGGTGACGTTTTAAGGGTGTCAATATTTGTGTTTAAAATACTCTAGGGGGGTAATAGGAGCCCGATGAAGTATAAGTGTATAGTTGAGAATCGGATAATAGGTTGAGGGGGTATTTGGCTATTTTCTATATATATATATACACATCTTATCGAAGAAGATAAATAAAATATATTTCAAAGTGTCCGTCTTGACTCTCTAGGAAACCCAACTCTTAAGGATGGCCATACCATTCCAGATTCGACCAATACTCTGATTTATACCATAATCAAAACCTTCATAGGAAGTCCAGGTATTTTTAGAGAAAGATCCTCTAAAATACTTAACAATCTTAAGTGTAAAACATTTTCTCACTTTAGAGAATATAAAGATTCTTTCCTCACTCGAATTTATGAAAAACCAGATGGTAACCTCCCGTACTGGAAAGAAAAATTTCTAGACGAATTGTCTAAGTCTCTTAGGGACCTAGTTAAAGAAGAACTTCAAAACCTACACCCTGGTGATGTTATTCCCTATGAACAGATTACTTATGACCAGCTTGATACAACAAGTTTCTCTTAAGATTTGCCGTCAAGATAAAATTTTAAGACAAATAGCAAAAGATCGGGCTCAAATCCATCGAGATTTGGGAAGTTTCTGCGAACAGTTTGGTCTTCCACCTTGTAGAAAGAAATCTTTCCGAAAATCAACCCCAAGAAAAGAAGAATATAGTTTCAAGCCTTCCAAGAAATTTATGAAAGCAAAAAAACCCCTCCAAGACTTCAACAATTCACCAAAAGGACTACCCCTCCGACACCCAATAATGGTAATTGCTATAGGTGTAATAAGCCTGGCCATATTGCCAAATACTGCAAACTCTCCAAAAAGGTTAAGAATCTTAACCTTGATGAATCTGTCCTTAACCAAATTCAAAACCCCTTACTGGAAGACAGTGAAAACTCTGATTATGCAGAAGATGAATTTGAAAATGGTTTCAACCAAATAGAAAATGACGACTTCGAGTCCTCTGAGTCTGAACAAGACCATACTAATGTTCTCACTAAAGAACATGATCTTCTCCTTGAACTTATTAGTAATTTACATGACTCAGACCAGAAAAAAAACTATCTAGAGCAATTCAAAAGGGCTTTAGATAGACCTTCAACCTCTTCTTCCCATATATTTTCTCACCCTCAAGTGACAAACACCTACAATATTACTGATATTCTAAACCGATTCCCCTCCAAAAAATCAAAAGACATAACCATCCAAGATATTCAATCCGAAATAGCTTTCCTTAAGGAAGAAATTAGAGAAATTAAGGCTAGGCAAGAATTAGACCGCCTTGTCCTCCAACAGATATCGTCTTCACCTAATGTTCCCAAAACAAGTGACCCAGTAGATGATGGAGAGGAACAAGGTGATTTCATTAACTTTCTCTCGAGAATCTCTATTCGTAGATCGCATATGAGAGTAACCCTTGTAGTTAACAAATCCTTCATCCTAGATATTGTTGCTCTATTTGACACAGGCGCCGATCTTAATTATGTCCAAGAGGGACTCATCCCTACCAAGTTCTTTGAAAAAACAAAAGAAGCCCTTAGAGCTGCCAACGGCAATAAACTAGGGATTAGTTACAAACTATCTGATGTTGAGATTAGAACTTTCATAGGAGACTCTATTCTCTCAAATTCTACTTCATTCGTGCTAGTAAAAGATATTACGAACCCTGTAATACTTGGCACTCCTTTTATAGAGGAACTTATACCTTTCAGGGTGACTAACTAAGGAATCGAAATTGAAAGCATCAATATTTTCCTTCCTTTTGATAAACCTCCTATCAAGAAGGTCCTTTCTACCTTAAAACACAAGGAGGTCCAAATCAACTTTCTCAAAGAAGAAGTCGCTTTCCAAAGGTTGCAACAACAACTACAAGAACCTTCTCTCCAATCCAAAATCAAAACCTTAAAAATTAAAATACAAAAGGAGCTTTGTACGGACCTGCCCACAGTCTTCTGGAATCGTAAAAAACACATGGTTAGGCTTCCATATGAGCCAAGCTTTGATGAGAAAACCATCCCTACAAAAGCTCGCCCTATCCAAATGATTCATGAACTCATGATCCACTTCCCAAAGGAAATCAATGACCTTCTAGAAAATCAGATCATTTCTCCAAGCAAATCCCCTTGGAGTTGTGTTGCCTTCTGTGTCAACAAAAGCTCTGAGATTGAACGAGGAGTACCACGACTCGTCATCAACTATAAACCTTTAAACTCTGCTCTTCGTTGGATTAGGTACCCTATTCCAAACAAAAATGATCTTCTCCATCGACTTTATGCTGCCACAATTTTCTCAAAATTCGACCTCAAATCTGGTTTTTGGCAAATTCAAATTGATCCAAGAGACCGTTACAAAACGACTTTTACGGTACCTTTTGGACAATATGAGTGGAATGTTATGCCGTTTGGACTGAAAAATATTCCTTCAGAGTTTCAGAAAATAATGAATGACATTTTTAATCCTTTCTCGAAATTTATCATAGTATACATTGATGATGTTCTAGTATTTT
This sequence comes from Solanum etuberosum, assembly GCA_029582245.1. Lineage (NCBI taxonomy): Eukaryota > Viridiplantae > Streptophyta > Magnoliopsida > Solanales > Solanaceae > Solanum > Solanum etuberosum. Next base: position 40,069 of record JAJONR010005050.1, read on the forward strand.
CTACTAGCATTGACCAACACTTCAAACATCTGAAAGTTTTCTTCAATATTATCAAAGATAATGACTTAGTTTTGTCCAAAACTAAGTATAGTCTTTTTCAAATTAATATAAGGTTCCTTGGGCACAATATCCAACAAGGCACTATTATCCCTATCCAACGATCCATCCAATTTGCTGATAAATTTTCTGATCAAATTCTTGACAAAATCCAACTCCAACGATTTTTGGCGTGTGTCAATTATATAACAGACTTTATTCCAGGTCTTAGAAATTTATTGAAACCTCTCCATGATAGGGTAAAGAAACCTCCTCCCCCGTGGACCAACATCCACACCAATGTCATTAAGGAGATAAAACTGAAAGCCAAGGATCTTCTATGCTTATCACTTCTTGACCCCTCTGCATTCAAAATAGTTGAAACACATGCATCTGATATAGGTTATGGTGGGATCTTAAAACAAAGAAAAAATGAAAAGGAGCATATCATTGCATTTGCATCCAAGCATTGTAATAAGGCCCAACAAAATTATCCTACTATTAAAAAGGAAATTTTGACAATTGTTTTATGCATCTCAAAATTTCAATCTGATTTAATAAATCAAAAGTTTTTACTACGCATTGATTGTAAAGCTGCAAAGTCTGTCTTGGAAAAAGATGTTCAAAACCTTGCTTCTAAATATATATTTGCTATATGACAAGCTATTTTATCTATTTTTGATTTTGATATAGAGTATATCAAAGGGAGCTCAAACTCTATCCCAGACTTTCTTACTCGAGAATTCTTGCAGGGTAGGTGATTATGGGTAGGAAAAAAAAATGGAATTATTGGAACTAAGTGCACATGATGAAATTGAAGCAACGGCTGAACATCAGCCAACCAAAACCCCTTTACTTTTGATTCCTCAACAACAAACAAATTTAGTTGTTAAAAAGCAACCCTCAACTAGTACACCTAGATCAAACCAGCCAAGATATCAAACTTCGGCGGATTACACCATGAAAGGAATCCCACCATCTTTCCTCTTGGAAAATGCAAATCCAATTCCAATTTTGCAACTCTAATAGTCTAGTGTGGAGTGAAAATGACAAATATCAACATTTAGGAATGCAGATGGCAACGCATAGGAAAAAAAAACAAAATTGACCCCGTAATTGCCAATTCAACCTCAACGGTAAGAATGAAAAACATGAAATTTGGATAACCTTCAAAATTCAAAAAATCTATGTATAATAGCAAACATAACACAACTATTATTAGAGTTTCAATATTTGTCTAAATTTATTTTTTGAAGCAAATTTTACTATCGTAGCTTGATATATAGACTGTATTGCAACTCAGTAAGCAACTACATTGAGTAGCTAAGCCTCTACATAGAAGATGCATGCTTCACTGTGAGCACACCATAACAAAGCCATTATTCTCAAACATATCGTATAAATCACAAGAATTCTCTAACAAATCATTTCAAAACGCAAATATAAAAGGATCCTCCAGCACAAAACATTTGGTGAGCAGGTGCTTGTACCATGCTCCAACCAGAACCAAGAAAATGAATAAATCAATTAGGACACCAACACGATACAATATGCTACTGCTTCCTCATTGTCATACAGAAATAAAGAAAAGTATATATAACACCTAAAAGATTTTCCAGAACATGAAATTGAAACAATACCAAATTGCTTGAGACCAAAACAATTCAGAGGCTAACAGGATCATTATTATGATTAATTGAACACCATATAATGATATAAGACTACTGTTAGTGTTGTTGCATAAAAGAAATAAAATATATGTTCGATAGATTCTTTGAGTCTACAGTCATAAAAATAAGGTCAATTTATGAAGCCCTCGCATCTCAAACTCTTACTTTGGAATGAGGCCCTCATCATTCAACTTTGATAAACTACATATTTAATTAGCAAGATTATGTCTCTTCTGGAGATATAAAAACACAAATAATCATGAGGGTAATCAATTATTTATCTAAAGAAATTTGATACGGCCACTTGAAACGTGAATCTTTAATATATCAACTTCTCTATTTATTTGGCATTATCATTTTTTTCTTTCTCAGTAGTTTTGGTTCTTTAACAAAAATATGACCTCTATGTTATATAATTTTGGCTAATTAGTATAAACATTTTTGCAGATTGCAGTTATCCACTTTTGGCACAAGGATAATAAGAAATATAAGACCTCTTTTACATTAAATTACCAAGTATATAATGATTTGTACAAAAACTAAGGGAGAAAGTTCAACGTAAAATAGAGCATTTAAGAATACATATTTAATCAAATTGTACATGATTTAAGCAACACTAAATTAAGTTAATTTCTTCTGTATTAGAGTTTTTTAGTGAGCACAAATTAACTTTTCCTCATTCTTGCACTGTAAAAGACTTATATTACTATTTTTTAAAATTATGAGTAGTTACTTATTTTTTAATCTAAATGTGAACAGCCCTTTCAACTTCAACATTGACTTGTCTATCAATGGAACCTTCAACATACTTGTGAATGCTTTGTCATCTGGCCTTTCACTAAAATAAATTTAATACACACTTGTGAGCTTTTCACATTAGGAACCATGATTTTAGGGAGGAAGCTCTCACTTCAAATTTCAACATAACGCGTATTTTTCTTAATCATGAATCATAGGAAAATGATAAGAGTATTCAACATTACTTATACGAACATTGTCCATAGAAGAATGACAATTTAATTTTACGTTGGCAAATGAATAGAAAAGCTAGAAGTGTAATTGGCTCAACACGTGGCACCAAAGAGATGAACATTAAAGGACATTTAAAATACTGAAATACCCACGAAAAAAATGGTAATTCCAAAAGTACCCCTGTTCGTACACCCAACTCCCATTTCTAAGTATTAGTAAAAAATACTACATTTTTTAGTCCATTTTAAAAAAATATTTTTATATTAAGAAAACATTTTAATTTTATATTTCTCATTTTGATGAATAAACATGATATATAAGTGTCAAGCCTAGCCCCAACACTATGGACCGATGATAACCATGGTGATGACTTAAATACAATATATATATATATATAGTCATACAAATATTTAAAACTTATTTTGGACCATAAATTTTAAAAATAAAATAAAGTTATAGTGAAAGTGAATTACATAAATCAATTTACTTTTTAATATCCTAACTGGCCATAAAAAAAGAGAAACTATACTCACTTTTAAATTTTTAGATGAGATAAATGTGTTACAACACTTAAAATACAAAGAAAATCAGGTTGTCCAATATGAAGTATGAATTTATTCAGGACTTCAAACACTTTTCATGAGCTAGTTCCTTCCACCTACGGAATTTGGTGGTGATCCTTATGAATGACGTCCAAGGAATATCTCAATTTTACGTGGTGTGGTATGAATTTGAATTAGTCGATCCAATAAATATCAAATATCAAATGAGTTAATATCTTATATGGTCACTCAACTTTGAATTTTAACTCAAAAGCTACTCAACTATCCACTATTTTTTCAAAAAATCACTCAACTATCCACTATTTTCTCAAAAAATCACTCAACTATCCACTATTTTCTCAGAAAGTCACCAAACTTAAAAGTTTTACTCAAAAGTCATTCAATTATCCATTTTTTCCTCAAAAAGTCACTAAACCCATTTAATTACTATTTTATTTAAAATTTGCTGGTATAAATTCTATATTTAAAAACCAAAATTTTAAAAAATAAAAAATACCATTTAAACCATTTTGTGACCCAACTTTTCCTCTTCTCCTCTGCATTTTTTTTTTCCTTCTCCATTACTGCCTCTTCTTCCTCCTTTAGCTAGGTTTTAATTTGGGCATCTCAATTTCAAGAAATATTATGTAGGAATCACAATGAATTCCCCCCTCTTCCTCTATTTTGATTTAGGGAATATTCCAACATAGTCCAAAATTCAACTTTTGAAGATGGAGTATGCTACTGATTAAGGATAACCATAACTGAATCTCCAATAAAGGGCTTCAACTCGTTCCCCAGTCCTTGTTCAGAAATGTTAGCTGAATATAATACTGATAAATGGAAATGAGATTTTCAGTTTATTCAATTCAAAGGCCATGAAATAATTTTACAAAGATTGAGTTATTGACCCAGTGGACATTTACAAATAGAGTTCAAAGTCAGAATCCTTTAATTTCCTACCTAATATAAAGCTTGAAATGTTCAAATTAAAATCTAACTAAAAGATGAAGAGAAAGCAGCAATGGAGAACAATAAAAAACGCAGAAGAGAAAGAGTATGAGAAAAGAGGTATAATGTAGAAGAATGGGGTAAAATAAAATGGGTCAATATTATATTTTTAATGGGCCGGATCAAGTGGGGCAGTCATTAAATGGTTCAAATGGATATTTTTTTTATTTTTTAAAAAATTGGTTTTTAAATTAAAAAAATAATCAGCAAATCTTAATTAAAATATCAATTAAATAGGTTGAGTGACTTTTTGAGGAAAAACGTGGATAGTTGAGTGACTTTTTGAGAAAAAAATGGATAGTTGAACGACTTTTGAGTTAAAATTTAAAGTTGAGTGACTTTCTAAGAAAGTAGGGGATAATTAAGTGACTTTTGAGTTAAAATTCAAAGTTAAGTGACTTTCTGAATGAATAATGCATAGTTGAGTGACCATATGAGATATTAACTCAATATCAAATGGTAATGTTATTGAATTGTTTCACTAGGATGGTCACACAATGAAATTTAGTAACACAATTTATTATGGTGTCAAGGCAAAGAAAGGTGTTGCGTTTGAGTCTCACTACAATTCATTATTTAATTTTTTTTTATGTGCTTAGCTCATGTATAAAAGAATCAGGCTTGCACGTGAGATGACATATTATTTCAATATAATTATATAAATAAAAATGTGATTTATTTAATAGCTTAAGTTTTTTTGACAAAATTGTCACATGATCCAAATACCAACTTTTTTACTTTCTGGATGACAGAGATTAATCATTTGGTAATGCTAGAAACTCTTCAATTACTTGAATGTTCTAAATAAGTGTGTGTATTCCTGTTTTTCATATTAGATTCAAGATTAATAACATTCAGAAAGATTGTCATGTTGGTAAGTTTCGAAAAAACTATTAAACCACCTTTTTCTGGCAATGTAGTTGTATACTGCAGTAGTTACAAGTAAAAACAGTTAAATATATTTTCGAATATCTAAAAAACTATTTATATGCCAATGTCATTTTGTGTGAGAGTTGCTTTATTTATTTATCTATTTTCAAAAAAATTACAACAACCTGAAAAACATGATAATATAAAATATGAATATCATTACACCATAAAATATTTATATTAAGAAAAATAAGAGCAATAATATAGTAAGCTTCCATACATATCATCTATATATTATTTATAAGAAGTAGAATTAGTAACCAAAGATTAAGATACATAACTACTCATAATAAGTCGAATTGATAATCTAGAATATAAAACAAGTAACTTCTCATAATTATGAGTTAAATAAGAAACCCTAAAATAAGTAAGTAATTTACTATTGCAAGTAAATTAAATTATACTGAATATCCAACGATACTTGTCCGGTTTATACTATTTTAGAATATTCAATTTTCAATATTTAGATGACTTATATTTAATAAGGGCCACGAATCAAAATATGGTGGTCATAAACTGATGGCTTCTGCACATTATTAAGAAAACACTATTTTCTCGCTGAATTTTCTTTTGAAAAATGTTCATCGGTTATTTTCAGAGATGGTTTGATTAAATTAGTGAGAAAAAAAAAAGAGTAATGTTTTTATATGAAAAAAATTGAGTTTTTTTTTACTATTTTAGTGAGAATCTATTTGCAACATGCATTTTCCTAGTGAACCGATTTGATGAAAAATATATGAAAAAAATCATATTTTATAGCTCAAATTTCCCACTGATTTACTATTGAAAAAATCTTTGTTTTTTGTAGTAATAATTTCTTTGTATTAAATACAATGCTAGTTGTTATTAAATACAATGCTAGTTGTTATTAGAGGCTAATTTTGACCAAATCAATCTTTATAATAGATAATTTGCTCAAGTTTTAAGCTTGAAACATATTAGAATGCACATTGCCACTGGTTATTTGTATTGAATCTATGTGATTAGCTGTGCCACCTGGCGCCAGCAGAATTGTAGTGCTTCACCATATAGTAGAAACAAAGTCACAAGTCATAAGTCAAAGTCAACTTCCTTTTTGTTAGCAGTATTTTATACATTATACTTGCATAATATTATATCATTATTCTCTCATTCTCACAATGTCAACTCAATGCCAAACTTTGTAACTTTCCAAATGATTAACCCACGACCCACTAATTGTCACGCCCCAAACATTAGTAAGATGGATCTGTCGTCTGTCATTAGTAATGTCAAAACTTAGGTCTGATATATATGCTCTTGTTAAACCATTTGCTAGTGGCGCCTAGCAACTTCACACGGTCAAGAAAATAAATACGTATGTCTCGACTTAAAAGGAAGTCCTCGGCTGGCAAGGCTCCTGCCAATAACTCTACAAAGAAAATAGTTATTCTCAACAATTCATATAAAGTAATAACTAGCTATCACACAAGTTTTGTTTGAGCCATCGAGGCCACCTGCATGATCTCTATACATAATCTGAAAATAGGTAAATAATTCAAGACAACACGCCGGTGTGCAGTAGTAATCTACATAATAAGTCAAAACATCTATCAAACTTCAGTCAACCGACAAACAAGGCTAACATGGCCAATAATGTGCTTATACGACCCAACACACTAATCTACAAGCCTATATGAATACAATACTTAGATGGGACAGGACCCTAACCTACCCAAAATCTATATAAAATTAAACAAGCAAACCTTTGGAACTCTGACAACCCTTGGGGCCTGAAGGAAAGTAGCCAACCAATCTGCTGGATAGACGGTTGTGCTACTCAGCAGGTTTGTATGATCATCGCTCAAGACCTGCATACATGAATGCAGTGTCCCTAGACAGGGGGTGTCGTTACAAAATAATGAACCGAGTATAACATGCTCTCTAGGTCTCTAAGTCAGGAATATACTACTACAAATAGACACTATATCATGTTGTGATAGCCAACCCAATGGGATAACAAGAAGTAAAATAACGATAATATACATGCATAATAAGCTTGGGCCACCAGAATAATGTCAAAAGAGGAATTAAATCCTTAACATACCTTTCAACCAAAAGCTTCAAGGTGTCTCTATGAAGTTCAACCAAATGATAGTAACACATCCAATGCGAGAATCAACAAAATTGCAAGAACGAGCTATAATCAATCGATAAGCCTTTAAGGTTGTCATTACGATCAATCCACTTAACCTCAACAAAAAATATCACAATCTCTACCCAACCAATAGCTAATAATAACAAAAAAAAGTTATCAATATCACAAAAGAGCGGTAAGCTACTGAGGTAATATAATAAGGCGTACTTCACACTATTTCAATCGATAACCTTCATACGCGACTCCTAAAAATACTTTGTAACACCCCGATAATTTCTAAGTTTTGACTCGAATCATTCTTCACGTGTGAATAAGATCGTACCGAGTGATTCTTAATTATTCTTAGGTTTTAAGGTCAATTCTTTAGTGTGGGAATGATTCTGGATATGAATTAAGGTCACTAGAATCCCTTAGCACAAAGTTGAGTTGAAAGCTTTCTTACCGATTAAGTTTCAATATGAGATTTTACTTAGGTCAACTTCAAACAATCATATATCTTAGAATATAAATAGTTATGTGTCTCACAACCTATCCAATTAAAGGTATTTGAATCTTCTTTCCAACGCCACAAATTTCACAACAATCCGAGTTTCGAGTAAAAGATTATGACCATTTTAGTAACCTATAACATCCCGCCTTAGAAAGAGCTAAATTTAGAAAGAACTAATTTGGAAAGAGCCAAATCTGAAATTTTACAAGTTATGCTTAAGTTGTGAGTTTGGATCAACTTCAAACGACCATAACTTTCAGTACAAGATGAGTTAGGTGGCCCATAAGATATCAAATGAAAGGTCTTGGAATCCTCTTTCCAACACCGCCAAGTTTGCTAATTTTCGAGCTCGTATGAGGGAGATATGCCCGTTTAAAGTTAGCATGTCCAGTTAAGGAAAGTTACCCGAATTAGTGAGGGGTAATTTGGTCTTTTACTTACCCCATCAGCTTAAAACGAATTTAGTAATTATTTTTGGGGTCAAATCTGATTTGGGTCAGTTTTACTATCCTAAACTACGCTTAGGGTTTTGAGAAGAGTTCAAGAAGAGGAAAACAGGAGAAAAGGAAGAAAAGATCAAGGTTCTTGCGAAATCGAGGATTTGTTTCGCCAAATCGAGGTATGTAAGCTTTCTGTAACACCTCAGAACCTACCTTAGACGCTTCAGCAGAAAAAGGGTTGAACCAGTAAAATTTGGAGGATTACGAGCCCCTCCACAGGCCGTTAAAGTGAAGCAGAGCCATCAGGGCTCAAGTGTTGAACCACGACCCCTTGACGGGCCGTGGTCCCACTAACGAGCCGTGGCATGGTCTGTCAACTCGAATCCGTGGACTCCCGCCATAGGTGAAGAACCACGATGGCCTTCACGGCCAGTGGTCCTTCACACGGTCCGTGAAGTGGACCGTTGATGGGAGTACCAAGTAACAGTAGCACTGGCCAAGAACCACGAACCACTTGATGGGCCGTGGTCCCTATGACGGTCCGTCAATGGCCCTCGTCAGCTTTTAAGTTAGGATCGTTTTGGTATTTTCCCTATTCGTTAGGGCCCTTAAATTACGTCGTTTGATGCTTAAACTACGTCGTTTTACTCAGTCTTAACCTAATAATCTAGTCAGAACCTACCCAAAACCTTTATTCTCCAAAAATCACCCGACTTAGAGCAGACAGAAGAGGAAAGTCGACCAGTCCTCTCAAGAAAAAACAGGAGGTTTCTTCAAGTTCAGCCCCAAAATCCAAAGGATTTATCCGTAGATTTCGTCACGAGGTATGTGGGATTTCACTAGTGGGTTCCTTTCATCCACTAGGTCCCTAAAATTCAGACAGTTCCTTGATTCTACATAGCTTTTTTAGACCTAGGGTTTGTAAAATCTTGGGAATTTATTGTGATTTCAGCTGATATATAATCCATAGTCTAAATAACAGGTTTTTTTGGAAACGTTGCTTAATTCCTTGTATGAAACTCAGAACCCTAGTTTGTATAAATTCTCTTAGTTCATGAATTATACTTGCTAGGTCAGTTAAACAGATAATCATGCTCCAGATTTTGAATGTCAGATTATCAGTATATAAATGTTGCATTTTCAGATTGCATGTCAGTATTTTGAACTATTTAGTATTTCAGTTACATTTGTGTCATATACATATTCAGTTGGGAGTAGACTTAGCACCGAGTTGGACTAGGGTTCAGCGTACCCTCATAGTCCCAGAACTACGTGCCAGCATAGGATTATACGTCCCCTCTGTTGGGCATCAGATTTAGTGATCACGCTAGTCATGCCTTTATACTCCTGGCAAGGTATACTGGGTCCTCTCGATGAGGCGTATACATCGGACTCCATGTTTAGCTCACGTGGTTTATGTCGGTTAATAGTAGCTCCTAGAGTCAGACTCTTAGTGCATTTGACCAAGTTTTCAGCAGTTATATCAGTATATAGATCATCATGTTATCTTCATGATTAGTACTTGGTCATTGCATTCAGCTCAACTTTTCAGTTATGTTTCAGTATTTATATTCTTACTCAGGTTATGTCATTGCTCAGTTATGCTTTGTTCAGCTTAGTATCTATATCTTGCATGCTCAGTACATTCCAAGTACTGACGCATACTCTGCATTACATCTTTTCATGATGTAGGTTCAGGTACTCAACATCCATATCACGCTTAGATCGATTCTCGGTCCGCATTCAACAGCTTCAGTGATGAGTCCTCATATTTCGAGGACAACAGACATGCTTTCATTTTAGTCATTATTTTTAGTTTCAGTTTTGTTAGAGTTAGTTGGGGAGCATGTCCCAGCAACTCAACTCAGTTAGAGACTTTTCAGACATAGTAATAGATTCAGCCTGAGTTGTTAAGTTTATCTTTCAGTTATCACTAAGCTCTTAGTATGTTTTATATATTCAGACTAGTTGGTTTTTTCCCTAATTTCAGTTATCCGCTGTTTTAGCTTCCGTATAGTACTTGTCTTATTCAGTCAGACACATGGTTAGCTTGGGGTCACTCGTGATCCTAGGTCCCGTGTTACGTCAAGGGGGTAGCCTCGGGGTGTGACAATTTCATAGTATTGGGTTCGTTCACCCACACGCCAATCATACTTTACATATTCGAATCCATCCATAAAGATTGATAAATTTGAGTTCTTGATGAGTTTCTTGATGAGTTTCTTGAAGTTTGTGATCTATTCTTTAAGTATGAGGTTTCGTTGAGCTCTTGTGATGAGAATCTTGGATTTGAGTATTGTTCTTGAGTAATTTAGAGTGGATTTCGTTGTAATTATGTTGGTTCTAAGAATCCAAAAGAGCATGAGGGAAATTGTTTGAGTTTAGAGGAGTTAAGGCATGAAAAAGAACAAGAAAATTCATCGGTTTTTGGGCAGTAGCTTGGGGCGTCGCGCCAGCTATAGCGCCCAAACTACTTGTATGTAGTTTGGGGCCTGGTGCCCTGTGCCAGCCAGTGTGCCCCAACTACAGGTCAGTAGTTATACGGCTGGCGCCCCACGCCACTCAGTGCGCCAGGTCCCCTGCCCTTCCGACTTTCTTTCCGTATGAGTTCCCTCGAATCGTACCTATGTTTTCTACTTGATATACACACTCTAAACTACATCTAAACATCGAGAGATCATTTATAACATGAATCATAACTCTTTAGTCCATAATTCAAATTCAAGGTAGAGCTAAGAGTTAAGTCTTGAGAGTTCTTTCGAGTCTTTTTACAAAAAAAATTTAAACTTGTTTTAAGAATTGAATACTTGAGTTGAGGAATAATAGAGTTGAGATCAGTTTCTTTAAAATGATATATGGAAACTAAGTATTCCCAAGAGTAAATGTCTTTACATTTAAGAAGAGAGGAAACATCGATTTCCAAAAAGAGTTCATGAGGAGTTTTGAGTACTATCTCTATTAAGAAAAACCTTTTGAGTAATAATCTCAAAGTTGAGGATGAGGAAATTTTTTTATTTTTAAAAACATATGAGCTAAGTTGTATTTTGGGAGTAGTATTGAGCATCGATATGGTGGAGAGTTCAAACAACTTACAGCCCCCATAAACCATGTAGCCAACGTGGGTAGAAAAGGTCATACTTTTTAGATGATTCGATATTGATTTTTAAGCATAGCTTAGTGGATCCACTTAGTTGAGGAGTTCTATACCCCGGCAAGGTATAAGACAGTTCTAGCAGCGTATGTGAGACGTTGTATCATCACATAGCTCATAGTGATGGTTGTCGGTTAGAGAATATCCCAAACAGAGTTATTTTATATTTTTACATACAAACTGAGTTATTATTATATTTTTAAATACATCGAGTTGTTATCTACTGTTTTAAAAGCTTTCTTTATAATGCATTCTCTATTGTTGTTTTTATAATGAAATGAGTTTAGTTGGTTTCCTTTTATCTGTTCAAGCTTGCAGGTTATGTTCAATATTCCCCTTACATGCTTGTACATTCAATGTACTGACGCCATTTGGCCTGCATCTTTCATGATGCAGATACAGGTAACCAGGATCATCAACCAGCGCTTCATTGATCCAGTTGAGTTCTAGAGTTGTTTGGTGAGCCTCCTTGCTTCCGGAGGATCCCTTATTTATCTTCAGTTATTTTAGTTTGTTAGGATGATCGGAGGTCTTGTCCCGACATCTCCAATAGTATTATAGGCTTCATAGATAGATAAACAATAGTTCATGAGTCTTTTCATTTTCAGTTGCTTATGTCGAGACTTGAGTTGCCTCTTTGGCCAGTTGAATGTTTATTTCTAAATATTCTGAGTTTAAGTATTTGAGACTTTTGAGTTAAAGCTTTCTTTTGAGTTCATTTATTGCTGAGTAAGTCTTCCGCTGAGAGTTGAGCCAGGCCAATGGTTCGCTTGGGGCCAACAATCGTTCTCGAGTGCCGGCCACGTCCAGGGTGTAGGCTCGGGGCGTGACAAACTTGGTATCAGAGCACAGAGTTCAAGAGTCCTAGGGTGTCTATGAAGCCGTGTCTGTAGAGTCCTAGTTATCGGTGTGAAGCGCGCCACATCTATAATTATGAGGCTACGTCATTTAGGAACTATCTCACTTCTTTCACACTCTCTTAATGCGATAGAGTTCATCTCTATAAATGTTTCTTTCTAATTCGTGCTTGCGCGTATCTTTCAGATCATGCCTCCACGAAGAGCTGTTTGAGGTCGTCCTGTTAGGAGAAATGCTGATCCTCAGGATCAAGGGGTCCCCAATGCACTAGAAGTGCAACCCCAAGGAGAGGTCACAAATGCTGAGTTCTGGGATGCTATCCGGATGTTGAGTCAAGTTGTGGCCAATCAAGCTGGGAAACAGAGAGGGGTTCGATGGTATGTGGCTGATACATCCAGGATCCGTGAGTTCTTAAGGATGAATTCTCCAGATTTCATCGGTTCAAGTGTCACTGAGGATCCGAAAAACTTTGTGGAAGAGTTGTAGAAGGTTTTTAAGGTTATGCATGTGGCTGATGCTGAGCGAGTGGAACTAGCTGCATACCAACTGAAGGGTGTTGCTAGAGTATGGTACGACCAATGGAAGAAGAGTAGAGCTGAGGGTGCACCAATTGTGAGCTGGGCTGTGTTCAAAGAGGCCTTCATGGGGCGTTTCTTTCCTCGTGAACTGAGAGAGGCAAATGTAAGAGAATTCCTCACTCTTAAGCAGGAATCCATAAGTGTGCATGAGTACAGCCTCAAGTTCACCCAACTTTCTCGCTATGCTCCGGAGATGGTTGCTGATATGAGGAGCAGGATAAGCTTGTTTGTTTCTTGATTTTAAAGATAGGGGTGGGCCTTGAAAGACTGTCTACATATCTCAAGAAGGAGAAGTCAAGTCGTACGTAGTTCGACTAGCTTGAATCTCTTTTTAATTTGAGATGATGAATTAACCGTTTTCTAAGAAGAGAGAGTAAGATTTAAGATTTGAAAGTGAAGTTCAAATTTTGTTGGAAAACTAAAGACTCAAGGAGTATTTGGATGCACTCTCGATAGTGACTTGATATTTGTGTTTAATGGGTTATAGAAAAAAATTAAAACATGTGGACTAGTACGTTTCCTAATGAAGCAACATATTCATACAAACAGGTATAACATATAGCACAAAAACAATTATTGCGCGTCTTAAAGATATATGTGGAATTTTTAAGCCGAGGGTAAGCCTAATGATTTGAAAAATGTATTACGTCTTTTGAAACATTCCATTTAGGGATGACAATGTGGCGGTGTGGAGTGGGGTCGGGGCCGGGGTGGCTTGAGCTTAACCAGTCCCACCCCGCCCCGCATAGACCTACCCTGCATAAACACGCCCACGTAATATTTTTAATATTTTTTTTCTATTTAAGTTTGATACTAAAAATAAAATTCATAAAAATAGATTCATTTTTTCATTAGTTGTATTAATTTAATAGATAATGAGTTAACAATTTATTTTTTATAGGTCAATTGGGAAACATTTAAGAAATTGTATTATTATTTATTGAATCATTTTCATTTACTATCTTGAATATTTTAGTAGTTTTAAATAAATTATCTTAATACATAATGCTCTATCACTCTTATAACATGTAAAAAGTTAAAAATAAGTTTGAACCCGCATAATATCACATATACCTGCCCCCCCCCCTCCGCACAACCTTAAACTCGCACCGCCCCGCATAATCTTAAACCCACTCCGCCCCCCTCCCCATTGTCATCCCTAATTCCATTACCCCAAAAAACATATTATACAAACTTTATGAATAAACTAAATGGGGATAAATAATAAGGAAAAATGGGATACAAATAATCAGTCTCATGCAGGGGTAATCCTACACTAAGCCTTCATGAAGGTTATTTCTTCTTGAACTTCTTGTCATCTCTGAACGCCAATGCCTTTTGGATGAAATAGTAGCTTGCGAAGATCTTTCTTCGACTAGAATAAATTATTAAAATAAAATTCCCAACCCCGAGGGAGAATTATTTGCCAAATGATGTATAACACCTTCAAATTTAAACACATAAGCATGAGCATCTATTTAGGTCGGGGACCTTTTGGACTCAAGGTAGTCTTTCTAATGGTCCCAATACGTCTTGGGTATTGGGTCGTCTTTAGCCAATGTGCTAAATTAGGGATTTGGCTTCATTCTATGCAAACTGACTAAGAGTGGTCTTTTGAAAAACTGAGACCCAAGTGAACAACTTGAATTAGAACTATGACAATCATTGGACGTATGAGGAACTAGTAAAATTGTCACGCAATTCGAAAAGGGTTATATATAAGAAAGGCCAGTTGTGGAATCGCAAAACTGTTCATTAAAATACACAAGATCATGTTGTTTAATGAAAATATGTCATGAATCCAAATGACAGTTCAACATTATAATTTAAACATATAAAATACAAATAAAGAAAGTAAATTAATAATTATTACATTTCTGAATAGAGTCAAATAAATCAAACAAATCTAATGGTTTAAACCTAATTATATTCCCAGCAGAATCGTCATATATGTAGAAATTTCATTTCTGTTATAATGGGAAAAATTAAATCAATTTCAACTTTTAAAGAGTCATCACTTAATTATTAATTTTTGTGAAGAAATTAAGAGAACTCAATATTTTAAAAGAGTAACAATTACCAAAAATGACTAGGAACAGGCAATTAAATAAAATTATTCAAATCATCATAAAAAAATAATTCATCTTTAAGAGATTTTTAATTAAGTTAATGTTAGAGTTAATACAAGAAAAAAAATACAACTAATTAATTAAATAGAAACAAATGAAATAATAAAATTGGGCCCAAGACTAGTTTTTGTACTGCTGGACCAGTTACTTGGGCCAAACGGCTGCTTTTGGGCTTTTCCGGCCCATTTTTACCATGTATACTCAGTTGTATACCCTGTATATTCAGCATGTAAATTCTCGTATTCCATGCATATTGCATGTATACATGCTGTATATCTACTCATTTTTTGCCCTCCGAAAACCTGTATCAGCTCCCTGATCTATTAATCAGCTTCCATTTCTTGACGAGGTTGACTCGATAAAAGAAGAAATGTTGGGTTTCAACCCAACTTAAGTTGCAAGGCGAAAGGGGAGTCCAATGGACTCAATCCTAGGCAGTGGCGGAACTAGAATTTTTAATAAGGGGGTTCAAAATCTGAAGAACTAAACACACAAACTAACCGAAGGGGGTTCAACATCTACTATATATACATAAAAAATAATTTAACCATGTATAAATAGTAATATTTTCTGCCGAAAGGGGTTCAGATGAACTCCTACCAGAAGGCTGGTTCCGCCCCTGATCCCAGGGAGTTCATGCATAGACAAAAAATAATGAAAATACAAATTCACAGCCAACTATAAATTCTTGCACGATAATTAGCTTAGTTAATGATACCAAATTAAGAAAGACATATATTTTGACAGAAAACTCAACATGATGGTAATACATGCAACTTAACTAAAAATTAGCTCCAAAAACTGAACAACAATGCTGAGAGTATTACAATAGAGATTTAAAAAATGATTTTCTTTTTTTACAAAGAGCATATTGTAGACATTGAAATTTTGTGGGACTCTACAAGATGTGTCCAATTCGAATTGGGACTCTAGAAGTGTGTTCAGTTTCAATTAGAATTCTTGAAGGCTACTCAACCCTAAACTCTAGTTTATGCCTATATAGAGGGTACTAAATTCCCTTAAAAGGCATCTCGAATATTTTGCAAATTGATGGAATATTCATATAGAAGTCAAATCTAAATCATCCTAGTTCGAGAAATACGCCATTAATGGCCCTCGAATCATGAATAAATCTTAGGAGAGTAGAATCAAAGGAGGAACAAAATTGTTCCCGCTATCTTTATCAATAAAGTTATGTTTCTTCTTATTTTATTGTGATTGTAACAAATTGGCACGCCCAGTGGGACCAAATCTGCCCTTCATCTCTTCTCTCATAAATCAAATCTGAAAATTTGAAGCTGCAAAGGTGAAAGAATGAGTACTTCAAGCCTCGTCTTTGAGTTCAATCAAGTCTACACTCCGACAGCCTTGAAGCAGGGGGCATTTGTAGACATTGAAATTTTGTGGGACTCTACAAGACGTGTTCAATTCGAATTGTGACTCTAGAAGTGTGTTCAGTTTCAATTAGAATTCTTGGAGGCTACTCAACCCTAAACTCTAGTTTATGTCTATATAAAGGGTACTAAATTCCCTTAAAAGACATTTGGAATATTCCGCAAATTGATGGAATATTCATATAGAGGTCAAATCTAAATCATCCTAGTTCGAGAAAATACGCCACTAACGGCCCTCGAATTATGGATAAATCTTAGAAGAATAGAATCAAGGGAGGAACAGAATTGTACCCGCAATCTTTATCAATAAAGTTATGTTCTTCTTATTTTATTGTGATTGCAATTTATTTTCTGTCACTTTAAAATTTGTTGCAAACACATATACATGAAATCTCTCTTAAAATAATAAGATGACATGACTAACGAAATCATATTCAAAACAAAATTCTCAGAAACAGATTCATAAAAACATAAGCAAACACATTTGGAGTCAATTTAGAGGGATTGGGCTCAATTTTGGACTTGATTTTGTTCCAAAATGGACTGAAATCAGTCTAAAAGCTGAGTTGGTCCAAATAGAGATAAAAATGAAAGGACCAGTTCCATTGGAAGAGTTCATCGATAGTTCAAATCCGAAAAATATATGAGGCGAATTCAAATTAATTGGTCAAGCTTCTTAATTTGATAGAATAAAATAACTATCTAATTATCAAAATAAGATGACTAATTATATTACTAACTATAAATTAACTCATCAAAAGTTAAATAATATTTTATTATTATTTCTTAAAGTAATTTTCAAAAATATCTGGAAAACTTGAAAGCCGTATATAGATCTATATAAAAAATATATAAATACATAATTCTTTCTAAAAATAAAATAAAACACTTAGAAAATGATTCAAAATATATTTGGATTTTTCAAAGACGATTATTTAAATTTGTTTGAAATTAAAGAAGCTTGATAATTGATTTACATTGTGGAAGCTCAAAATTGAGTGTCAACAAACACCATTATTTAAGTTTGTACCCAAATTTTGATTTTTTTTTTTAGTTTATCTACTTCGTAATAACTTTAGAAATGTAATATCTAAAAGCCAAACAAATATGGTAAATGAACTTTGGACAAATTTTCCTAAAATTTGGATAATAATGATTGAACTCAGCTACATGAATAAAGTTTAGGCAATAGTGACTCAATTTTAATTTCAGCCATATGAAATATTACATGATTAATTAAAATTATTACAAAATAGATATACTTGCATATCTTAAATATGACTCAAATGGTGGTCCCAAAGTGAGTATTTGTGTGAATTTCGGCATCAATTTTACAATTTACTCCTTTTCAAATTAATGAAAGTTATTAATTTTTGGAGGATTTTACCTTCTTTTATTTTATTCTTCCTTTTCAATGTTTTCACGTTAAAAAAGAACACAACTTTTATTGTTTATAACTGATAATTTTCCTAAATAAACCAATAGTCACAAAGAATAAAAATATAAAAGGTGGATTTCCCTTTAATTTATTTTCTAAACAAGAAAAATAGTGATTTATATCACCAAACATTAATTTCTCTTATTTTTCCATGAGCGAAGATATAGTTGTTGACCATTACTTTGTATTCTTGTAAAATAAAACAACATTGCATCAATCTAAAGTGTGACTTTGTATGAAGAGAGAATAATTAAAATAAATATTGTATGTTTACTACAATAAATAATTTTTCTATTTTTTATTACTCAAATCTACAATTAATGTTGAGACAGATTAATGCTATTTCTGGTCTAAATCATAATTAATTATGATAATATCACTTGCAACTCATAAAAGTGTAGCTTTTCCAAAATTTAATAAAGAAATCTCATTCTCTTGATAATTACAACAATCTAGTGATAATTCAAGAAATTTATATTCATAACTTAAAACACATTAAATATAGATAACTTACCACAAATCCTTTGACTATTTAAGGAGTGTACTTGATCAATTTTAAGAGAAACATATTTTTTTCTAAAGTTTGTCTACTTATAGAATTTTTTTTCTTCCCTGAAGTGTGTTGCAATAAATGAGTTAAAGATAGGCTGCAGGGAAAAGAATCATTAGATTATATATTTTAGTAACAAAATTGTCACTCTTTGCAAAAATAGAATAAATATAAAGGAAGGAGGAGGGTTATACTATGAGTATCTAGCTTATAAACTCTCCACATTTTTTTTTTCAAAATTATAGCTCATAACTGGTATTTTTTTTAAATTTCATTTCTTAATTTAGAGAAATATTTGGTCATTCATACTTCATATATGAATAATGCAAATATTTCTCCACCTTCATTTTCAACACCTTCTCGTGTATTACTCCGATGTCCTTTATGCAATGGAGTATTTCATACTCATATGGAATTCATGAATCATGAACTAACTAGTCACCCTTCTTCATATGAGAAAAATATCATCCTATGTTCTCATGTATATGCATACAATCCTTTTTTGACAGGAAATCCGCCATCAGCTCAACCTACAGCCCCACAACATGTGAGTTTACAAAATGCTATCCTACATTCTCCTCTATCTGCATCTGAGACTTTTTTGCAAGGAAATTTGTCATCAGCTCAACATGCGGCCCCACAACATGCGAGTTCGCAAAATATCATCGTACGTTCTCCTCTATTTGCATCAAATACTTCTTTTTCAGGAAATTCGTCATCAACTCAACCTTCGACTCCACAACATGTGAGTTCACGAATAAATGATGGTGTAGTTATCTTTTCAACATCGTCGTTGAATTGTAACCATCTGATAAGAAATGACAGAACACCACCAATCAATAGACAACAAATGGCTAGGAGAAACATTGGTGTATCGATAAGTAGGGGCAGAGCACCGCCAATGAATATGCTACAAATGGAAAGAAGAAACGGAGTTGGAGGTTCAAATTCAACATTTAGAAACTCAAATGAGACTATTGCTTCTGGTACAAGACCATTGATAAATCAATTGGATATTCCCGTTTCATCAAATGCTGATGAACTAGTTAACATAGCTGAAGAACAAAATGATTTTGATTTGAACTTGAGGCTTTAATTAGTGCAGATATAATGTGGATCTTCTTTGTAACGGGGGCAAGGGGGGGGGGGGGGGGGCGGGGGTTATTAAAATATGCCAATTT
>JAJONR010005051.1:0-54298 GCA_029582245.1 Solanum etuberosum
TTAAGTCGAGAAAATATATAATTTGGTTGATCCTAGAAGTGGGTTTTCTAAATTTTCTGGTTATTTTCTGAAAAAAATGAAGAAAAGTCGAAGAAGAATATATATAAAGAGTTCCACCGACCTAGGGGACCCACCTCACGTGCCTGCTTGTGCAGTCTCACGAAAACGTGAATATCTCTCTATTCTGAAGTCGTATGAACGAACGGTTCGATGCGTTGGAAACTAGACTCATAGACCTTCGATTTTCTGGTTGTAGGCCCCATAACTCTTTATAGATTGGGAGAAAACCTCCGAGACATTTGACCTAAATTTAAGAGAAATATTTTAAAAGGAACTTACGATAACTTTCGCCAACTTTTATTTTGCAACTTACCTAACTTAAAAACTTGTGATACAGCCCTTGAAAACTTAAAATATGACATACGACATCATTCTTAATTCATTACTCACCCTCTTTGTTTTTCCAAGAAGGTACAAGTTAAATTAGAGTTCCGAAAAGTCGGGGTGTTACATGTATCTCAAAATGTGTTGGGAAATTGTGATTCTAAAAGATCTTGACTACAGTACGAAACATCAGAGCCTTCTAGACAAAAATGTTATCTATACTGGATTCTTAGAACCAAAAATACAGTCTTCTCAGGGTCTGCTTTCTTTTTCTACTCCCAAATTTACATCTTTTAAGCAACTTATTGTCACTTTTTTGTTCTTCTCCCAATTTTTATCATTACTGACATGATCTACATTAGAAGAAATGCTGCCATTTATATCATCGGGGCTTTTTCTTTAATCCTTAGAATGTCTACAATCTGGATAGTAATTTGGCTCTATTATACATTATATATGTCTTGCTGTGTATATGTTGTTTTAGCATGTGAAGTGTGTTAGCACTATATTTGATTCTACAATGGAGAGGGATGGCTTAAAGGGAGAAACCCCCTTGATTTGCTTCGTGTAGTTTGAGTGATCATGTAGATCTGGTCTTTTTGATTCAACTTGAGGGGAAGTAAAGTGGTATGTTTCCATGTTTATGTCTACCTTCATAGCGACAGGAAAACTGACGTAAACAGTTACTGAACCTGTTCACTTTAACTATCCCTTGTCCTTCATTTCCTTGCTAAGTGGTGGAAATGACCATGAAGATCCTGTATCATTTCCATCTCTCCAACCTTTCATCCCAACCAAACTTAGCGTTAATGATCTGTGGTATATTGAATTCACAGTAGTTATTTTATAGAAATTTAAACTTGCTACTTGTATTTTCATTACATTTATGGAGAACTCAATACAGGCTATTGGTCCAGAGCTTACCTTCTATAATACATCAAGAAGTGTGGGAGAGTCTGCTGCTCTTTCGAACAAATTATTGCACACACAGTTGGATGCATTCTGCAGGTCGGTTCTTTCTACTGACCATTACAGTGTGTCGTTTTTGTTGTTACTTTTATCTGTTGGGAATTGAATCTTTTTTATATTGCAACCTGATTTCATGGAACTTCCAAGTTGCATATGGAAGTCCTCTTATCAGCTGTCTTGGGACATGCTAGTTGGTTCAGTAGGCCTATTGAGGAGGAAATAACGCAACCTTTCCTTTTTCTCTAGAATATTGCTTATATTTGTCTACTGACGATTTCTCGGATAATATGTCGATTGGTTAGAGTATTGACTCTATGTTTGTTGAATTAGTTTCTAAAATGGTTCTCTCCATTAGTTTTGAGGAATTTTGATGGTGTAAGCTTCTAGTGTCAATAAGATGATGACAAAGGTCCGTCCAGTAAGCTCTCTTTAGTTTTTGATTATGCTGTTGATTCGGATTAAGAATGCTTAATGGAGATACTTGACAACACCATAGTATTTTGAATGATTTGCTACTCTCCCAGTTTTTCTTTTTTGGTATGACACATGAAATCGGACCACTCCATCAGTTTTTCTTTCCTGTGTTACTGTGATGATCAAAGTAAGTTTTGGTAATGCATTACTTATCCTGTGTAGTTTACTAGGTTATATGAAAGAATTTATGCATCCAGCAGTAAATTATAAGTCGGGAGAGTAACTAAAAATCTTTCAATTCCCTTGCTATAACATTGTATATCTGACGCCCTCCTTCACATGTAGCCTAACTTTTGGGTTCTAATGTGGTGTTGGTCTATTGGATGCGAAACGGTTGTTAGAACAGGCTTACAAAAGGTTGATGCTGATACCTTTTAGAAAATGCTTACTCATCTAACCAAAAATCTTAAAGGAAATCGACGGTGTAGCTCAAGATATTGGTAAACCCTCTTTATGTATTCCTTTGGTTGACTTTATATACCTCTTGACACAATTATATATCTCAATCGTATTCTTGGTTTTGGGTAGACAAAAGTAAGGTACACTGCCTTTGAGCCCTGAGCGGAACTTGTGTAATTGGTACCATGTGCTATTTGCATTCGCTACTCGTAGTATTTTTTCCTTTTCTATGGTTACCATTTTTTATGTTCCCTTTTAAGTGTCTTTTGATGTTTAGGTTTTTGAAAATAATTCTAGGTAAGAGTAGTTTGATATAATATTTAAGAGATATTTTGGGATGCCTTTGTTGCGAAGTCCTCTTATATGACCCTATCATGGAGACAAGAGAAACTGGAAAGAGTATGCTTTTATTGGATGGATTGTATTTATTTTATTCCCTCGTCTCTCCAGCATTTTTCTTTGTTACATGTCCTCTTTTTTGGATTGCTAAGGAGGTAAATCAGAAGAATGAACTTGTGATGCCAACTTTCTCATGAAAACGGGTTGGCAATGTGTGGGGTGGTGGTGGGGCTTTATAAATTTGTCAAAATATAGATATGTTTGTTCACCATAGGACAAAGATCATCGGGTTAATCCTGTATAAAGGATGAATCTTCCTTACAGTCGAACTCCTTCTCTAACCTGACTATTTCTAGATCTTTAGTTAGTAGAATGGTTTCTGGAATGGATTAACCTTCCCAATTTATGAGATGCACTCTCCTTTTTAGTTTGTCCAAACAAGAATGATATCTCTCATAATTAGAAATAACTAGTTCTCAAACACGTGCAACGCACGTGTATTTCATGCTAAATAGTATAAATGCTCTAAAAGTTCAAGAATTTGAACTAAGTTTTTTAGCCCAAATAATAATACATTTTTTTTTATAGAAAATAAGAAGTCTAATGGAGAGAAAAAACACACAAAAACAGAGAAGAAAAAATATTCAAAAATAATAATAAAAACCAAAATAAAAGAATAAAAAATTGAGTCCACCATACCCCTCTATTTATAGCCAACAAAGGATAGTATGCACATGTGCTTATTGTGCCTTATCAGAAAAGTCTCAACCCTTCAGAAAAGTCAGTACCCTTTGAAAAGTCACAATATATTGGAAGTCACAATCCTTTAATGTGAAAAGGTGCCTGATATTAATATAATATCTATATCTATCTTCTATACTACCTTAAAAGCTTGAACTCCCAAACTTGAATGATGAATTACTATAATACCCCCATTTAAAAATACTCAATTTATTTTATTTATTTATTTATTTAATCAATTGTATTTTATTAAAAGTAGATATCTTTTCACATTAAAGGGTTGTGTGACTTTTCCGATGAGTTGTGACTTTTCTGAAAGGTTGTGACTTTTTTGACGGGTTGTGACATTTTCGATGAGTTGTGACTTTTTCGAAGGGTGGTGATTTTTTCAAAGCGTTGTCACTTTTTCAAAGGGTTGTGCCTTTTCCGATGAGATGTGACTTTTCCAAAGGTTGTGACTTTTTCGATGAGGAGTAAATTTTTCGATGAGCAGTGACTTTTTCGATGGGTTGTGACTTTTCTTATAAGTCACAATTAACACCTATTCATACTACTATTTGTTAGCTATAAATAAATGGGTTTCCTCTCCCTTTTAAACTACGATTTTTAAAGTTTTCTATTCTTCTTCTTCTTAAAAAATCTCAAGTGTTATTTGCAATAGTTGATTAAGTTTGAAATTCAACGAAATTTGAGGTACCACATAAGAAAGTGTTGGTGAGTAAATTGTAGCAAATCATTCATCAATTCACACTCATATTTTCCTCTTACGATTTTCATCACATACATACTTCAATATTATTTTATATCATTTTAGAACATTAATACCCTTTTAATTAACCTACATATTTTATTTATTAAAAGAAGACTTGTTTCCTTCGAATAGTCACACGATTTCAACCTTCATGTTTCTTCGGTCATAAATCACAACCATTCACTCTTTATAAATTCTTGGAGATCTCTTTTCTATGACAATTTGAGATCATTTAAAATTTTCATAAATGATTCATCCCTAAACCATTGATATATTTCGTCGAGGTTCTTAGCATTGAAATTTAGGTATTGACTTTCTATTAAAGAAGAAATGAAGAGAAAAGAGAAATGTGCAATTAACTATGAACTTTGCTTCACACAGAAAACTTATGTATATAGCGTGTGGGGTTTTTCATTTATTTTTTCTTATTTTGTTTCTTTAATTAATTTCCTCCGTGTTTTAATTAAAGAGAGAATTTAATAATTAGTGTTCACATAATGAATGAAAAGTGACGAATACACACATTGTGGATTATTTTTTCTAATAAAATTAGTAGATCAAGTTGTGGGAGAGACAATAATAATAAACAAATACGACAAAAAAGCACATGTTTGGGGTAAGTTATTTCTTCTTTGTTTTTTTATTTTTTATTCTTTTATCCCCAAATGAAGAAGTTTCTTCCTAATTTTGCTAAAACAACTGACATCAATGCAGTCCATTGAGTTATTAGTTTTGATGTTAAGTCCACTATTTCAAAAATAGATTTTCACTTTAACTTATAATATGATAATAATTAATTTTTAATAGATATTTTAGTACAAACGAACGGAGAAAGTAAAGTATTGGTGGCAAGAGATTTCAATCAAATGGAACACTAGAGTGAATATAGCATGAACATATATTTTCTTCTTCCTTCTTCATTGGCTATGAATTGTTCTATATATATATTTTATATTTATATTGAGTATGAAATTTTTAAATATGAACTTCCTCTTATTTTGTGTTCATTTTAATCTGAGAAAATGTTATGTCATAAGATACACTATTTGCTAGCTATATAAAAATAGATATAGTGATTGATCATAAAATGTTCTTAAATCAAATTAAAGATTCTATAAATAATACTTTAAATTTTATTCATCTATTAATTTTTTTTAGTGAAAAAGTTTAATGTTTTATATCACGATACAACTTCTATAAGATACAAGATACTTTCATTAGACAACAACTATATGATATGTCTGCGACAGAAAAAAGGAGAAGACTACAATTCAGCAAAGATAAGGTTGAAACTTAAAGAAATGAAATATTTTTCACCATAAGTATATATTAACATTAAATTATGCTACTGAAGTATATATATCTAAAACAAAGAATTGATCAAGCTAAGTATTTGACTACACTCAAACCTCTATTTCACCGTCATTCATTATTACAACATTTCACTGTAACGACATGATTATCTTAGAACTAATTTTGATGTTATATATTTTGTCTCTATAACATTCTACTTATAACAGTGTTGACCTTCACTATAAAAGTACATTTTTTTTGTAAAATTGCCTCTCTATGATAGCCTTACTCAAATATTCATTGAGTAATAATATTTTTAAAAGATATACTATGTATAAAGATAAAATATTGAAATATTTATAGTAATTGTTATTAGTATCATGCACATACTAAATTTTAAGTATGAATATTAAAAGAAAAATTGTACTTAAATGGTGTTTGTCATTTATGGTCATTACCTCAAGAGGAAAGGCTATTGGTGACCTTTTTTATATTGACTTTTTATTTTGTTGGTTAAATTTGCTTACAAAATTGAGTGAAGTAAAAAACAATATTACTAAAGAAATGTCACTTTCTCTCCATATTTATACTTTGAATGTATTTTGAAAATGTTTCAATAATATCTGTTTATTTTAATCTTAAAATACAAGTAACTCTATGACAATCTGTATTAATCATTTAAAACATTTGTCCTATTTTCTTTCAATTATAATTATTTACTAAAAACCTTTAATTTAGTAATAATTTAGTAATATTAATTTTATTTCACAACATCGTATACTATATGATACGATACACAAGTGCAACGCATGTGCCGTGAAACTAGTAACATAAATAAATATAAACATAAATATAAAATATAGAAGATATACCAATTGAGTGTTTTTTATTGTGATATTATAGTAATTTAATGTTCAAGTTTGGTGGTATTTTAAGTTGGGGGTGTTATAATCATCTAACATTCAAATTAAGGAGTTCCTACTTTTAAGGTAGTATATTTAAAAATGAGAGGAAACCCCTCTATTTATAGTAAAAAAGGATATAGTATGAACAAGTGCTTATTGTGCCTTCTCAGAGTCAAAACCCTTCGGAAAAGTTACAACCCTTTGAAAAAGTCGCAACTCTTCTGAAAAGTCACAACCAGGTTAAGGAGTTCATGCTTTTAAGATATCATTGGAAAAGTCACAACTCTTCTGAAAAGTCATAATCCTTCAATGTGAAAAGGTGTCTGCTTTAATATAATATATAAGTAAATAAATAAATTTAGAGATATACTAAATTTAGTGTTTTTAGTTGGAGGTATTATAATAATTTAACATTTAAGTTAGGGGGTGTTTTTTGTTGGGGGTATTATAGTAATTTAAAATTCAGGTTAGGAAGTTCATGCTTTTAAGGTAGTATAGATAGATAGATAGATAGATTCAACTTTAAACTTCCTTTTTTACCCTTGTGAGATGCTTTATAGCCATACAAATATCTATGACTTCGTCTCAAAGAATATCTATGGCTTATACATACTGCTACCAACATAGTCTTTATGCTAATGAATAAAACTTACCATTCTCAAAAAAAATATCTATGACTTGTTTTATACCACAAGTTTTAAAAGTCTTTCTTTCTTAAACTCCATACCTAGTGAAAGTGCATCACATAAAATTGGGGCGGAGAGAGTAGTTACCAAAGACTGGTCAGGTTAATATACTGACTGACCCTTCTATCAGCTGTCTTTCTAGTGTCCAAGAGCTCATGTTCCCTTTCATTTGCAAAGCAAGCTTTCTTCCAAGATTTTCTATGGTTTGAGGTTCACGGCAGACTAAGCATCATCCAGAACTTGTTTCAGTTTAGTGGTAACGAAGGTATATTTCTTTGTTGGTGTATTATGTGTAAGAAAAAAGATTGTCCAGTTGTGTAAATTGTCTTTTTGAAAAGCTTAATGGTGTTTTCACTGTGGAGGAAATGTTTTCCAATTTTTTTAAAAATAAGGAAAATGACTTCCCCAATGAAAGTAGGGATTACAAATTTCACAAGTGGCATTCCACAAGATTGTGTCCTCCCAACCCTCCAACACACCTCATCCTCACTCCCACCTCCCATATTATTGTCTAGATTATATACAAATTCTTTTAGGATAATATTTTTTGCTTACGTACCGACCACAAGAAAATACGTAAGAAAATCACTTATTTTCCTAACAAGCATTTTCCAAGAAAACATTTTCTTTCGTACTGTGCACACACTAAAGCTATGAGAGAAATGACACTTCTATTTGTTTTAGATTTGCAATGCGTTCCCTCATATACGGGCTTGATTTCCTTTTATGGGCCAAGTTTGTGTGCTTTCTGATGATGGGCGACTGTTATATTTGAAAGGGAAAAAGGGCACTTGTAGCCCTCAATCTTTCGATTTAGAGCAGATATACCCCTCATTAAAACAGTGTTGCATATATACCCTCGTCATCTAACAAATAGTGCATACATACCCTCGTTGTCTAACAAATGGTGCATATATATCCTTTTCGTTAACAACTTCACTGTGTTAATTTTTTTTTCTAAAATTGATTTTTTAGTTTAAAAAATGGGGCCAACAATTTAAATGACCCAACTTTAGACTATACGACCCGAATTACACTTTAGGTTCAAAATAATGACAAGTTATAGCCACGTGGTAAATAATGAAAAGGATAAATATGCACCATTTGTTAGACGGCGAGGGTATATATGCACCACT
The DNA here is from genome assembly GCA_029582245.1 of Solanum etuberosum. Classification (NCBI taxonomy): domain Eukaryota; kingdom Viridiplantae; phylum Streptophyta; class Magnoliopsida; order Solanales; family Solanaceae; genus Solanum; species Solanum etuberosum. The sequence continues at coordinate 8,078 of JAJONR010005051.1, forward strand.
TTTTTAATGAGAGATATATCCGCTCTAAATCGCAAATTGAGGGGTTTATTTGCCCCTTCTCCCTATTTGAAATACTGGATATCCACTTGCTCAGGTCTCATGTTTAATTGTGTGAATCACCTTATCTAAACTCTTAAGCTATCAGGAAAAAATTGATTTGATTCATTTATTTATGTTTGGAACTATGATAAATCTCTCGTCTGGTCTTCACATTGTGTTTTTGAGTGGGGACTACAATGAGGTGTTTGGATTTTACATTTGGTGTTTTCATCAGTCCTTGTGGCTTTCACTATATTGATTAATGGATTTAGCTCGAGCTCTAGTGCAATGCAATGTTGAAATAAAAAATATCCCCCACTGTATGTAGGGGATAAGTACAAGGCTTTGCTTCCACTTTTTCTTAATATTACCTTTAATTTCAAGTTTTAGTGTTTGAATTGAGGCGTTATAGTAGTTGTTGTTGTTATTGTCGTTGTGTGTTAGTTTAGAATGCTAGAGTTTGGCGACAATCACTCACATTCTTAAGTAAGATACTATCTTATATTAGACAAATATCATATGTATTGTGGTTAATAGCTATAAAAGGTGTCTTGTATTCATAAATAATCAACTAATCAGTATATCTCTTCTATCTATAGTTTTGACACTAACTGTAATTTGAGGACACCTGGTTGTCTGTTGCTCGGCTTTCTCTTAAAAGGTATTATGTAACAAACTTGGCTGTGATGTTTCCAGGATTGTTCTAAAAGGTGATACATTTGACGTGAATGCAAATGTTCTTGGATTAACTATGGAGAGCAATGGAGTCAGAATAGTGGAACCTTTCGATACCTCTGTGAAGTTCTCTAATGCTTCTGGAAAGTCAAATATACAGTTGGCTGTCTCCGATATTTTTATGAACTTTTCGTTCAGCATCTTAAGACTGTTTTTGGCAGTTGAGGATGATATCTTAGCATTTTTGAGGACCACATCAAAGAAAATGACTGTGGTGTGCTCCGAGTTTGACAAAGTTGGGACTATCAAAAGTATGAACTAGTGCATCCAAGAGTAATTTTTTTCCCCTTGTGTTAAAGAGAGGTCTAAACTGATGAATAATGTTGATTGTTTCATCACAGGTCCGTGTAACCAAATATATGCTTTCTGGAGAGCTCGAGCTCCACCTGGTTATGGAACAATTGGAGACTATCTGACACCAATGTTAGTAAATTTCCCCAGATTCGTTCTCTCTATTACCTTTGCAAATTTGCCTGTGATACTAACTGCTCTAGTTCAACAGTGACAAACCACCCACAAAAGGAGTCATTGCTCTGAATACCAGCTTTGTCAGAGTAAAGAGGCCTGAGTCTTTCATGCTTATTTGGCCCTCATCCCCCTACGAGGATGGTGAATTGGGGCCAACCATGTGTTTATCTAAAGAAGATAGCACTTGTTCCATTTGGTTCCCTAAAGCACCGAAAGGTTATGTTGCAGTGGGCTGTGTAGTCTCTCCTGGAAGTATGGAACCTCCAATATCGTCTGCCTGGTGCATCTTAGCTTCTTTAGTTTCACCATGTGATCTGAGAGATTGTGTTAATATTGGCATGATGAATCGGTATGTGAAGTTATTTATTTGTTTTCTTTCTGATTCATGGAATCATAGGTACTGGAACTAGTATATAAGCGATAAAGCAAATTTATTCTCATCTTACTCATTTCTTCCAAATTGCATTCAAGTCAAATTACGACTAATTGGTTTTGCATACTTGTACATATTTTACCGGTCTGTAATGCAGTTACCAATATCACTATACATGCTTTTCAGTTCAATATAGAATATATTCTAATCTGTACTTAGTCTTGATACCAGATCTTCCAAATTGGCATTCTGGCGTGTGGATAATTCCGTTGGTACCTTCCTGCCTTCAGATCCGACTACTTTGAAGTTGTGCGGCAGAGCATATGATCTTCGGCATATTTTCTTTGGGCTTCCCAGAGATTTTTCTGAAACATCAAAGAGCTCAGAAACCGGGGTTTCTTCTGGTCAAAATCACGCAGTTCAATCAGAGAGGTCATCTACAGTAAACTCTCTTCGCAGGTTTGAAGCCAATGCTACATTTAGGCTAATTTGGTGGAATCAAGGTTCTGGATCTAGAAAGAAATTATCTATATGGCGCCCTATTATTCCTCAAGGGATGGTATATTTTGGTGATATTGCAGTTCAAGGGTATGAGTCTCCAAATACTTGCATTGCACTTCAGGATTCTGATGAGCTTTACAAAGCCCCTTCAGATTTTACGCTTGTGGGACAGATAAAGAAACATAGATCAGTTGATAGTATATCTTTTTGGATGCCCCAGCCTCCTCCAGGCTTTGTATCCTTGGGTTGTATAGCCTGCAAAGGAGCACCAAATCCATCTGATTTTGGTTCCTTAAGATGCATCCGCAGTGATATGGTTGCTAGTGATCAGTTTTCGGAACAAAGCATTTGGGATACATCTGATGCCAAATTCACGAGGGAGCCATTTAGTTTGTGGGTTATTGGAGATGAGTTGGGACCTTTCATTGTTCGCAGTGGTTTCAAGAAACCTCCAAAGAGGCTTGCTTTAAAGCTTGCTGATCGAGATATGGCTAGCGGTTTAGAGGATATGGTGGTTGATGCAGAAATCAGAACATTCTCTGCAGCCCTTTTTGATGATTATGGTGGCTTGGTAATCAATTTATGCTTTTCGGTAGCTTTAGTTTCTGCTGCACATTTCTAATTGCCAAATTGGTTAAATTAGTTGTATTATTGATAGAACAAATTAAGTCGACCTTACCCCTACCTTTGTGGGGTTGAGACACTGTTTCTGATGGACCCTCGACTCAAAAGAGAAGTTATTTGAAGCTGGGTTGCAAGAAAAATATGTGAGCAAAATATCAAGAAAATGAAGCAACAAATAGTAGAACACCTTATTTTAGATGCTGAAGAAATTACACAATTACTAAATACTACTAGTAAGAGCCTGTTTGGATTGACTTATTTTAGGTGCTTTTCAAGCAAAATAGCTCTTAAGCACTTTTGTAGTGTTTGGGTAAGATGAAAAAAAGTGTTTCTAAGCACTTCTTTTTTACACAAATAATAAAAATAAGCCAAAAGTCTTATTAGCAGCTTATGCGTTATAAGTCGATCCAAACAAGCTCTAATATGGTTACAAGAAGATGGGTCTAACCCTTACCTCTCCCATCTAAAGGGCGACAACACTCGACTATCTACTAACCTTCTACCCTTATCCTCGATCTCCACACCTTCCCAATCTAAGATCATGTCCTCAACAAGCTAAAGTTGTGCCATATCCAGTTTTATCACTTCTCCTAGTTCTTCTTCGACCTACCTCTATCTCTCTTAACTCTTGATATAGCTGATCTCTCACACCTCTTTACTGGTGCATCCATGCATCTCCCTTCACATGCTCGAACCATTCCAGCCTCGCTTTTTTCATCTTGTCCGCTACTGGGTATAATGTCATCCTTAATCATCTCTCCTAGTATGCCCATACATCCATCCGAACATTTTCATCTTTGCTACACTCATAGAAGGCGCTCTTGACTGGCCATCACTTCGGCCTATACAATAATGATGGTCTAACCACCCCTCTGCAGAACTTACCCTTAGCGACACATTCTAATGGCACAGTAGCCCAAATGCAAGCCTACATTTCACCCATCCACTCCAATACGATGGGAGACATCATCATCTTTCTCCCCGTCTCCATGGATTATGGACCCAAGGTACTTGAAACTTCCTTCCTTAGGTATGACTTGTACATCGATCTTCACTTCCACCTTCGCCTCACGCGTAATCCCTTGAATATGCCGTGTCAATTCGTCCATCACTATGACAAATTATAATAGGCTAAGGGCTGATCCCTGGTGTAACCCCATCATGACTGGAAAGTTTTCTGATCATCTGTGTTCTAACCCGGGTCTTGGCTCTGACATGTCCTTAATTACCCTAATATAAGCCACAAGTACACTTCTCGCTTCCAAACATCTCGACCTCCCTAGGGTCTTTATCATATGCCTTTTCTAGGTCTATGAACACCACATGTAAGTCTCTTCCTGTCCCTATACTGATCCAACAATCTCCTTACAAGATGGATGGCCTTTGTAGTTGATCTCCTTCCAAGGTTATTGGTGCATGTAACCTGCAAAACCTTTTCTGTTCTACTTGTATTACTATTTACTAGATGGTTCTCATATATTGGCATCTCCTTGTTGTAATATCAAGAATACATGTATCACCTTTGATGTAGTAGCATGTAAATAAGTTCCCAATTTCTACTACTTGTAACATGTCTGGTCAAGCTGTCAAAATCAGTTTATTTTGAGAAGATCTTCATATCAAAAGTGCTTTTTTAAACAAGCTCTTTGGGAGAGTAGCAGTTTGTGATTGGCCAATATTTTTAAGAAGTGTTTTGTGTCAAACTGCGAAAAAGGATATGCTTATCAGTTGTCAATTCTTTCTTATATGGGTATTCTTGTCATAAAAAAATCTAAAGCACTTATTTTTAGGAGAAAGCTTCAAACTGAAAAACATCTTCCACTACTATTCTAAAGCATTTAATTTCTTAACGAACCTAAAAAGAAGTGCTTTATTGAAAAAATAAGCACTTTTGATCTTTCAGAAGAAACAGGCTATTAATGCTTCTACATGCTATTTGTTATTCTGGATTACATTAACAGGGTATATCCATTATTAATTTATATCTCTTTTTGTTCTACTCAATTCGCAGATGGTTCCTTTGTGTAATGTGTCTTTCAGTGGCATAACTTTCAATTTACATCAAAGGTCTGACTATCTGAATTCCAGTGTGACCTTTTCCTTGGCTGCTAGATCATACAATGATAAGTATGATTCTTGGGAGCCTCTTTTGGAGCCAGTTGACGGATCATTGAGGTTTTTTCTATTTGCTTTTTTTAACTTCCACAACTTCTTTCATTATTATTGTAACAGTTCTACTGATGAGTAAGATGAGTATAAGCTACAAATTTTTTCCTTGAAATGGAAACTAGAACTTTTAGGACCCTGGTACTCTACCGTGACACATCGTGTGAAATGTTCTCTTCCTCTTCATGATTTTTATATGAAATCCATACATTACTTGATCATGTAACTACTGATTATATGCTAGGTGTTTGATCATTTGAATTTTTTTCGTAGACAGAGATTAAGTTCACACCCCTTGAGGTGTGTACTTCCCGGGCCCGGCATGAATGCGGGATGCATTGTGCACCGGGCTGCCCTTTTCAGACAAAGATTAAGTTCCTTTCTTGTCTTGCCCAAACATTCGGCCTTGATTTTTTGGATCATAACTGTAGACTGGAACTGCAACTTTTTTCAATCTTGCCATTATTGCATGAGTTGTATCTATATGGGAACTATCAAACCATTTGAGTCATTCATATTCTGAATTCTGTGTTTGTTTCTCTTAGATGGTCAATCTTTGCTTTTGTCAGATGTCTACTTATATTTTGGTTTCAACATTCACTACATTTTTTATTGTAGAGATGTAGTTGCTGGGGGGATTTTTTGACCTAGCATATCAACCTCCTTTTTTGCAAAATGTTTAGCATGTATGAGAGCACCTCAGTTTGAGGATTTATTATCTGGAGTGATTTTTTTAATATTCAGGTACCAGTACGATGTCCATGCTCCTGGTGCAACTTCCCAGATTCGTCTTGCATCTACAAGGGATTTGAACTTAAATATATCTGTGTCTAATGCCAACACAATATTTCAGGCCTATGCCAGCTGGAATAACCTCAGCCATGCCAAGGAGTCCTACCAGGCAAATCTTCTTTCTTTGATAAATATTCTAGCCTGGTATCAATTTTTTCAGTATGGAGCACCCAAGCTTAAAGAGCACCCAAGCTTAAAGAGCACCCATGTTTAAGGATCATTACTTACACTAAAAATTTCTCTCCAGCTACCTGCTGTTACTTGTTATATACATGAGATATTACCATGTGATTCATTCCACTGAATATCTTAACACAACATTTGAGTAATTCAAGAAACTATTCAAACTAGAATATGCAATTCACTGTGCTTCATGAGATATTGTATCAGATATCTTGTATATCCTCCTTCTACTGTTAGTAATGTATCCCTATTTTTCTAATTTTATTTGACAGGATGCAGTCTCTCCAACTGGAGGAAGCAGGTCCATCATTGATGTTCATCACAGAAGAAATTACTTCATTATCCCACAGAATAATCTTGGTCAGGACATTTTCATAAGAGCTACAGAAATCAGGGGACTACCTAGCATAATTAAAATGCCCTCTGGAGATAGCAAACCAATTAAAGTACCTGTTGCGAAGAATATGCTGGATTCACACTTGAAAGGAAGTCTTTTCGAAAAAGGCAATATAATGGTGACAATAATCATAGCAGCTGCAGAGGTATGTATCCAGTTTCTTTTACAGTTGTAATAGAAAACTAAAGGTTTGTGTAAAATACATCAGCTCCTTCATAAATGACAGAGTGTTGTGTTTAATGGAGGACATGGAAACTAGGAAAATTTACTAGCTGTTTCACAATAGATGCTTGTGGAGCTGCATTTGCTGCTACTTTTAAGTCATGAGACTTGCGCTATATTTTATGTTTGTCAAAGATAGAGAGAGAGAGAGAGAGAGAGAGAGAGAAGAGACAAGATGAATAAAATCATCTTCTTGACTTCTGGTAGTAGTTAGGGTTTAAGTGATTTGCTTCCTAGAAACATTTACCAGGGAAATGGTTGTGGAGATTCTAAATCTCTATCTAATGATAAGAAAACACAGGTACGGGATGACTCATTCAAGTTCTTGCAGATTCATATCAAGTTTAGCCTTCTCTGGCTTCGCTTTCCGTGAGAGCAGTCGATGGTACATTAATTAAGATTTGGGAAGACCATGTGGTTGGGGATACCTTTTTTCTGTTGTACTCATGACTCTATCAACCTTCTGCTGTCTGCTTCAGAATGCAACCCTTTTTCCCCCTTTGCTCAGTGGTATAAGAATTGTTTCTCCTGGGAGTTCCAAAACTTTCAGAACCAAAATAATAGTAAATAGTTTCCTAACTGGTTTGTCTTTCTAGACTAGCATGATCCTTTGCCATTTGTTGGAATGAATCATTTGGAACTGAGGCTCATCTAGGAAGTTCATTTGCAAAAGTTTTTCCTTGAAGCAATATCTTATCTGAATTAATGTTCTTGCAAGCCTTAGTTGGTATAAACATAAACTAGAGAACTATTGTGTTTTCTATTATAGAAGATGCAGCGGAGGTAACCTATGTTGTTTTCTGGGTCTATCCAGTGTTATTTATTTCACTTGAGGCATGCTTATCCCTATAGCCTAAGCGAAACCCGTGTTGTGTGCTTCATGTTGTTTAAGGATGCTTAAAGCAGATGTCAAGAAATAAAGGCATACACCTCATCGCTCATGAGCTGTGTCTTAAATAGGCGGCATCAGACAATAAAAATAGTTGTCAGAGTGATATATTGAGTGCTAACAGAACATTATAAGTGTTTTTTCTGTGATTATAAACAATTTGAAATTTTTTATACTAGAAATCTAGTCTCTAAAATTTTCAAAAACCTAAAGATGGTTTCTGGACCTGATTGACATGATATTTATTTATCATATATCACTTTATCAGAGTTTCTTCAGATAGTAAATGCTTGGTCCTATCATTTATCTTTTTTCTTTCATGAAACTCACACTTCAGTTCTGCTTTCCGCTCAATGCTCTAGCAGATCTTGGCACTTACCTGCACTTTTAACCTTTGACAACACTGGGACTTTCTTCTTTGGAGCTAAGAGGCTAGATAATACCTCTTTCCTTTTAGGGTAATGAAAGATCATCTCATAATATTCTGCCTTAAATTCTCTTTTTCTATTTAATTTTGGAAAAGGGCCAAAAATACCCCTGAACTATAGGAAAAGGTCTAAAAATACCTCCCATCAACCTATTTTGCTAAAAGTATCCCTCCACTCACCTTTTTGATTCACTTATACCCTTGAAACTAACAACCTCCTCTTTATTTTATTTTTAAAAAAATTGTTTATAACGTGTCACTTTTTATTGGATGAAATTAAAAACCCCCCCTCCATCAATAGTTTATCCGACCCAAAATAATATATCCTTCCCATGATAACTTTTTGTTGGAACCAGCTAACTTTTAACTAGTTCGGCTCATCTATAAGATGCTGATTAATTTATGTCTGAAGTCTTTGGAAGCCTGTTGTCTTACTTATTGTTGTTTGTAACTTACATGGACTCTTCTTTTTTTTTTTTTGAAACAGGTAGCTTTTTGTATTCAAAGCAGTACATAGGTAGTATTGAAAAGTCATATTTACAAAGGTGAAAATAGATATAAAGTATGCCACAAATAAGATCAAACTAAAATGGTATCTAGGACATCTAGGATTGATTCTGTATCACCAGAGTACAGTTTTGTACACCAAAAGCAGAATAACAAATCTTAATCTTCTGTCTTGAATTGCTTCTATCCTCAAAACATCTGTCATTTCTTTCCTTCCAAATTGTCCTCCATATACATGAAGGGATGATCCTCCATTTCTTACATTGACGGCTTTGAAATGCAGTTCCAACAGGTTGAAGGCTTGTCTTCTCACGAGTATGCCGTAGAAGTCCGTCTTGCTCCAGATCAGAGTCACCCTTGTCCATCTCTGTCCATTCAACAAAGTGCACGCACTCGTGGCAATAGCTCATATGGTTCTATATCTTCTGATATAATCTCAGTGAAATGGAATGAAGTATTTTTCTTCAAAGTTGATTCACCGGTCTGTACTTTCTGCCTCTGCAAAGTCTCATAGGACGTACATCATGAATTCATATTACTATTATATTGCATGTTCCTGAAAATAATATACTTGCTGCATATATTGCATGTCTGTCTGCTCATAGAATGCTTAGTGGCTCTGAGGTGGTCTCTTCTTCAAAATTTATTCAATTAATCCTTTAATGTAGAATCATCTAAGGATTCAGATTCAAGAATTGTTGGCCATAATGGGGAACTCGATTTTGGTTCTCAAGATCCTTACATTAAGTTGGTTAGTCATTCTTTCGATAGCTTGAATTCCCAAGTGGTTGAAAGAAGCAAATACAAATGAGAGTCATTACAATGTGTAAGCTTAATGTGAATTGTAATGATACAGAAATGGAAGAGCTTGGAAGGTGTTGAGAGTAGAGTATTTTGTATTCCTTTTTCCTTTTTTCTTTCTTTTTATAGGGGGGAGGGGTGGATTAATATTTGTATCATCTTCTGACATTCCAAGTTTTGTAGACAATTACATGAACTTCTTGGATAGAACTCCATTCTGTGCTGCTGATTTTTGTGTACCTGTTTCTTATATGCTTATCCATCTTTGTTGCAGAAATACAGTCTATAAGGGTTTACTTATGGAAAATGGTTTTCACCAAAACATAAACTGCTCATATTATGCAAACAACTGTGACCCTTTATCTGTGTTTCCTGCAAACACTTCATTTTTATATCTGCTTCTGGAGTCAGTGGAACATGCATTACATTGGTGGGACCTTAGTGAGTACAACTGTTGATCATGTTGCACCTGTCAGATATAATAACAACACTGAATGGTTCTCTGAGTCAAGGTTCCTCACTGTGCTCTATTATGAGGTTTTCTGATCACCGACACAAGGAGAAAATCTATTTGACTTGCGTAGTACATTGCCCTCCCTCTCTTGCATGTGTGCTTGGTTCCTCTTAGGATCATATAGAGGTTTACATAGGAGAGAGAGAGAGAGAGAGAGAGAGAGCATATCAAAAAGATACATCTTCCTTCCATTGCTTTAGGTGAGACCAAAGTTGTACCCGTAAGGCCATGCCATTATGTTAGATCTCAAAAGAACATAGTAAAAAACTTTAGAGACTGGAAGGTAATTTCTGAATTTTGAAGGAATTAAGTAAATGAATAATTTTGTTTTCCAGATATGGATAAGGGGCACTCGTCCCCCATCCACCCCCAAAGCTCTTTTTGCCCTCCTATTTTTCTGAATAAGTTGTAGCATTTTCCACGTACGTGTACGAATCATAGTTGTTGATGGATGTAGTCATATTTACTTTTTAGTTACTTTCTGTCATCTATGTCCAACACATATAACACATCTGCAACTTACCGAGGACAAGACCTTAGACAGGAGGGGATGGAGGTCACGAATAAGGGTAGAAAGTTAGTAGGTAGTTGCGAGGTGTTCCTATTATTAGCCTATTCATGTCTTTGGCTGGGTGGAGCTCCGTGTCAGTCATAGTATTAACATATTCATGTAGTCTTTGGTTTTGCGTTTTTGATTATCATTTGTGGTTTACTGTGTTTAGGTGACTACACCTTGTTGTTAATGTCACGGTTTCTTGCATACATGCTCTGCACTACTTTGCTATTAGCTGTCATGTTTTTCTTTAAATTACTGCTTGGATTTGCTTAAGCCGAGGGTCTCTCGGAAACAGCCTCTCGACCTCGGAGAGGTAGTGGTAAGGCCTGTGTACACTCTACCCTCCCTAGGCCCCACTTTGTGGGATTTCACGGGGGTGGTTGTTGTTTTTACTATGTTTTTGGCTACTAATAATTGTTTTGCGTTCTTCTTATCTTGCAATTTATTTAACGTCAAGCTTTTTCCTCATCATTTTTTGAAAATTTTCCTTGTCATGCTTCTATTACCAAACAGGATTTCTGCAATCTGGAGCTTGTTGTAATGGATATGGGAAGAGGTATTTCTTAACTACTATTTTGTCGTTTTACTGCTTCGTTATTTTCATAGCTCATGCAATTTAGAGTTCCAATATATCCAGAAATCTTCTCTTTGTTGGTCTCACTCGAAACGGGCAAACTTTTTTGAATTTGATTAATCAGAAAAACATTTGTATTATGAGTGAAATGATTGTGAAAACATTATCATGGTAGTGGCAAGAAGCAGTAACTGGAGAGTCTAATTACATTCTTGAATCTGCTTACCAGGAAGAATCAGAATCTGGTTAATTGCAACCAGCTTATGTTTGAATAAAAGTTAAATTAAGACGTTTAGCGATGCATGTTAAAAAAGGCCTCGTATGGATTCTTTTGTTGCTGGAACCTGCATATTAACGACACCATCTACCAACTATCTTCCAAAAAGTACATAGCAAATTGAATTTCTAGTGCTTCCACTTCATTCATATACTGATTGTAAGTGAGTAACATGATACATTTCCCAAGTGAATAGCTTGATGTTCTTATGGATTTGTCGATCTTTTATGGGATATTCATGTCCTCATTTATTTGATTAGTTGTGTAAGTTTCGTCATAAATAAATTACCCATGCCATGGAAGTGAATTTAGGGTGAATCAAGATTCACCCGTCCTTTTCCCATCATCCCTAACTCATTTACATTCCCTCTATTCATCCGCTTTAAACCGATGACAATCAAAATCTCTTAACCACCTCGAGGCGAACCATAGCCCTAACCTCAATCAAAGGGATTATTTCCACCATGAATAATCTACCCATACCATATTATCACAAATTCATCAAGCCAGGTGATATTTGTGTTAATATCATAATATAACACAAATAATCCATATAATACTCTCTTTGGTGGTTGGGTTAGGATTTAGGGTCAAAACATCTTCAATGTCTTGTGCCCTAGCTTGGGTGTAGGAAGAATGGGGCGAAAATCCCAACTTTCAGATTTTCATATTGCTAGTGCATCAGATAAGTCGCGTCATGGCGCAGCCATCACATGAAAGGATTTCTCTTCACGCTATGGTGCACGTGTCGTGTGCGTGATTGCTGAATCATCCCGCCGGCACAACAGTGGATGCTTACTGTGCTTCCCTTCATTTTTTAACTTCAATACTCCTCCCTTTATGCTACCATATCAAGCCCACTCATTTCTGATTCTTCCCAACAAACAAATCATTGTTCCATAATCACACTATGTTTAAGCAACATATCCAACCCCAAACGTATAATAGCATTAAATAGCGCATTTAGAAGCATGAAATGGGTTTAAAAGTATATGGGTTTGATTGAATAGAGAAGGATCTTGTACACTAGAGAAGTAGTCTCTTAACCTTATTTCCTCTTTTATGCACCCACGAGGGTCGGGTAGGTGTAGAAGATTGTGCGTCATTTGTTGAAAACCATATCTTTTTGTAAGATTTTCTACTTATTGGTATAACGTTTTTTTAAAAAAACTTATTGTTAATAATATCTTATACTTGATCAAAAAGCAAGCATATAGGAACATGCAGGGCTTTACATTTGCGTGATATTTTCTTGCACTGCTAGTGAAAGAATGGAATATTTGCAGCAGAAACCTGTTTTTTAACCAGCTCTGTTACATTCATCCCTCTGAGGTGGCCCTTTCTGTTGACATAGTGTTCTGATTAGATTTATTTGTCATAAGCTTAAGCTCATTTATCCAATCGTAAATATAGATATTCTCATCAACTACAACTTTAGTTGAACGGGAAATTGGAAGAATGTGTGTTTGAAGAAATAAATGTTGAGAGCCTGTCAGAATTTCTATTATCTTTTTGTATTTGTGTCTATATCTTAACAGGCGTCTGAGTTATCCATTTGATACAGATTAGACTAATATGTGGTGCTGTATTTTTAATTTGAACTGTTCTTTGCAGGTTATACTGTTGGTTATTCATTAGCTCCGCTGAACCATATATTTAGACCCCAAGAGAATCCAGCGTCTTACAACAGTTCACTTGAATTCAATTGGCTAGAGTTGTCCTCTTCGGGGTCTACGGTGATTTTCTCTTCTGTTCCTTCTTCTTTTTATATTGTTCCTGAAAACAAAACAGGAATTGTTTTACGGTGTCCCGTTTTGCTACTTTTTATGGCGTCTTGCTTATCTCACCATGAAATGCAGATGATAACTAGTGAAGGAAAAGAAATGAAACCATCAGGAAGAATAAAATTAGCTGCTTACTTGTCTCCTCAACTTGAAGTTGGAAAGAGTGAGAAGTCCTATAACACTGAGGCAAGATCTGGGTTTATCCAGATTAGTCCTACCAGAGAAGGACCTTGGACTACTGTGAGGCTGAATTATGCTGCACCTGCTGCTTGTTGGCGACTAGGAAATACTGTTGTTGCCAGTGAAGTGAGCGTAGCTGATGGAAATCGATATGTCAAGATTAGATCTCTGGTTTTAGTTCGTAACTACACAGAATTTACACTGGATTTACAGCTCAAGCTCAATGCTTCAAATGAGAAAAAAAAACATGATAATGATGAGACACAAGAGGTTTATGGTGATGAAGTTGTGACAGATGAGTATTTTGAGACCCAGAAATATAATCCTGATATTGGGTGGTTTGACGCTAATGAGGTATGCATCCACATTTTATTGTTTTTTGTGCCTGAAGTTAAGTAGCAATTGGTTTCTCTATTTCTGGTCTTAAGCCATCAATTTCTGTCATTTGGGTAGGGAACAAATGAAGTTGAGCTTCCATCAGGCTGGGAATGGGTTGATGAATGGCATGTAGATAAGAAATCTGTGAACACTGCTGATGGATGGGTTTATGCTCCAGATTTCAATAGTTTGAAATGGCCAGAGTCGTCCAATCCACTAAAATCTGTGAACTATGCAAAACAGAGACGGTGGCTTAGGAACAGGAAAGGCAAGTCAAGAGATCTCAAGTCTCAGATTTATGTTGGGCCTATAAGACCTGGGGAAGTTGTTCCGTTGCCTTTATCTGTCCTGACCCATTCTGGACTATACGTACTGCAAGTGCGGCCTTCATACTTGGAAAAAACTGAAGAATATTCATGGAGTTCTGTAATGGACGTGTCTGGAAACACTCGGGATCTTGAGATGCCAACAGAAAACGCTGGAATATCTGTATCAAATCTCAGTGAGTCTGAGGAACTCCTATACTGCCCTGCAGTTAGTGGAACCTCATCCAACAGTAACCGGGGCATGTGGTTCTGCTTGAGTATACAAGCAACTGAGATCACAAAGGACATGCACTCTGATCCTATTCAAGATTGGACCCTTGTGATCAGGCCACCCCTTGCGATTACCAATTATCTTCCTGTTACTGCTGAATATTCTGTTCTTGAGATGCAAGCCAGTGGTCATTTTCTCACTTGCGTTAGAGGGATATTCTCTCCTGGTGAATCTGTCAAGGTTTATAGTGCCAACATAAGGAATCCTTTGTACTTCTCGTTGCTTCCACAAAGAGGATGGTTGCCGTTACATGTCAGTTGTTGTGATTACTTTGTGTTCTCTTCACTCAGTTGATTCTTGATGCCTTTTCTAATGCACTGTAATGATGCTAACTTCTTAACGTTCTTACAGGAGGCTATACTCATATCCCATCCTAAGATGGCACCTTCAAAGACAATAAATCTAAGAAGTTCAATTTCTGGAAGGTCTCAAAGAAAATAAGATAGCTGATTAAGTTCTTTCTTCATTTTTGTGAAAAATGTTATTTTAGTTTTCATTCTTAATTCTTTAAGCTACTGGCGCGTGTAGGATTGTTCAAGTAATTGCTGAACATACGCATACCCATGAAAGGCCGCTGCAAGCAAAGATTACCAAGGTCTATGCTCCTTTTTGGCTTTCAGTTGCACGATGTCCGCCAATTACTTTCAGGCTTATAGACTTGAGTGGTCGGAAAACAAAGAAGAAGATTGCTTTGCCTTTGCTATCTAAAAGGAATAATGATCTTGTCCTAGAGGAGATCTCTGAGGAGGAAATATATGAAGGAAATACAATTGCATCTGCTATAAACTTCAAGTTGCTAGGCCTTTCAGCATCAATTAATCTGTCGGGTGAGAAGAGTTTTGGTCCTGTTAAGGATCTTTCTCCGTTGGGTGACATGGTAAAGAATCTTTATCCTGTGTAGTATATGTTTTATCCGTGTTTAGAAACCTATCCATAATCCGTCCTCAATATTAGGATGGCTCGCTGGATTTCTGCGCCTACAACACTGATGGAAATTGCATGCGGCTTTTTGTATCATCGAAACCTTGCCCTTATCAAACTGTTCCAACAAAGGTTCTGTCTCAACAGCAGTATCAGCTTCGTTCTCTTAACTCCTATAGAATCCAATTCAAACATCTTTATTGAGTACTTACCAGCTCTTTTGGCAGGTTATTACTGTTCGGCCATTTGTTACATTTACCAATAGACTTGGTCAAGATATATTTTTGAAATTGAGCAGCGAAGATGAGCCAAAGGTTTTACGTGCATCTGATGTCAGAGCCTCATTTGTATATCGCGACACAGGTGGACCTGATGAACTCCAGGTGAGTGGATTCTCTATACTGTGTTATCTGAACTTAAAATTAATTAAAAAATGCCTATGGAAAATACATCCCTAATATTGGTGTCTTACACAGTCCACACTTCTTTCTTTTTTGCCCTCTTCTGAAAACGTGAATGATATGGTAACGAACTGTCTTCATTTGGCTTTGAACTTCTATATTTCTAAGAGGATATATCTCTCAACCTTATGATTTTCATTATATATTTCTCATTTGGAATTTAGTATATTTATGGTGCTATAAAGTATCTTTTTCTGCCATTTCTGATGCATTAATCAAAGTAATTTTGTTCCACTCTAGATGCTACCATAAATGTGTTGACTATTTGTTTAAACAAGGTACTATTTGGGTTACTGGTGTGACCATAGAATATGGACCATGGCTGTGCTAGTTTGAAAGAGTGGATATGTAGTAAATTTCCTGGTGAAGTTTCTTACGTGTTCATTCTGGAAGGAAGGTGTCAATAATGCCGCATAATCCCTCATTTTTTCCGCCTTCTTGATTGTTAGTTATTGCAGTTTTTGAGAGTTAACTGCACTATTTTAGCTGTTAGCTGATAGCAGGCAAATTCACTTACAATTTAATATCAATTTTGAAGGTCCGTCTGGATGATACAAATTGGTCATTTCCTGTTCAAATTGTTAAGGAGGACACAGTTCCTCTTGTCTTGAGGAGAAATGATGGCACGCGAAGATTTTTGAAGATGGAAGTCCGTGGCTTTGAAGAGGGGTCACGTTTCATTGTTGTTTTTCGCCTTGGATCAACAAGGGGTCCAATCAGGTACCTGATTAATCTTTCTTCAGTTACAGTCACAGGCTCTGCTACTTCAAGCTTCGGATTAATACAAATCTTGTCTCATTAATCTACTATATATGCTTGATAGGATCGAAAACAGGACGAAGAGGAAGGTCATTAGACTTCGGCAATCTGGATTTGGCAATGATGCATGGATCCAGCTATTGCCTCTTTCAACCACAAACTTTTCATGGGAGAATCCCTATGGCCAAAAACTTATTGATGCTGAGGTTTACAGTGGCAATAGCTCTAGGGTCTGGAAATTTGATTTGGAGAAGTCAGGGTTCTGTTCTGAGTGTGATGGATTAGGCTTGCTTTTCCATGTTATAGATATGGCTGATGTCAGGGTTGCTAGGTTTATCGATGAGGGAGCAGCATTATTAAGTTCAAAAGAAGGGAGCGCGTCTCTAGCAGAAGTTGGAAATCTTGGCAGTTCTCACATACAGAACCAGATGCAGGAGAATGGATCTCATTTAGAAGTTACAGTTGAGTTGGGTGCAATTGGGGTTTCTATTGTGGACCATAGACCAAGAGAGGTATTATATTTGTATCTAGACAGAGTATTCATATCCTACGCTACCGGATATGGTGGTGGAACTACTAGCAAGTTCAAGCTTATATTGGGGTACTTACAGCTTGACAATCAACTGCCCCTCACATTGATGCCTGTACTTCTGGCACCTGAACAAAACATTGATATGCATCATCCAGTCCTCAAGATGACTTTTACAGTGCGCAATGAGAACATTGATGGTGTTCAGGTATACCCATATGTTAATGCAAGGGTAACAGATAAATGCTGGAGGCTTAACATTCATGAGCCGATAATTTGGGCTTTTGTAGATTTCTATTACAATCTTCAACTGGATCGCCTACCAAACAGTTCTAGTGTCAGCCAGGTTGATCCTGAAATACGTGTGGACTTGATTGATATATCTGAACTAAGACTGAAGTTGTCATTAGAGAGTGCACCTGCTCAAAGACCAGATGGGGTTCTAGGCGTATGGGGCCCAGTACTGTCGGCTGTTGGAAATGCCTTTAAATTACAGATCCATTTAAGAAAAGTGATCCACAGAGACAGATTTATGAGAAAAAGCTCGGTTATTTCTGCAGTGGGAAACCGTATATTTAGAGATTTAATTCATAACCCTCTGCATTTAATATTTTCAGTGGATGTGCTGGGTATGACAAGCTCAACCTTAGCCTCTCTCAGCAAAGGCTTTGCCCAACTATCAACAGATGGACAGTTTTTGCAGCTGCGTTCAAAGCAGATATGGTCAAGAAGAATAACTGGAGTTGGTGAAGGGATCAGGCAAGGGACTGAAGCCCTGGCACAAGGTGTTGCATTCGGAGTTTCTGGGGTAGTGACAAGGCCTGTGGAGAGTGCTAGACAACATGGCCTTCTTGGCTTTGCCCATGGGCTTGGACGAGCTGTTGTGGGATTCGTTGCTCAACCAGTGAGTGGAGCATTGGACTTCTTTTCATTGACTGTCGACGGGATTGGTGCAAGTTGTTCTCGTTGCATTGAAATCCTTAGCAACAAGATCACCTTCCATAGGATAAGAAATCCCCGTGCTATTCATGCAGACAATATACTCAGAGATTACAGTGAGCGAGAAGCACAGGGTCAAGTGATACTACACCTTGCTGAAGAGAGCCGTCATTTTGGTTGCACTGAACTTTTTAAAGAGCCTTCTAAATTTGCCTTGTCTGATTATTATGAAAATCATTTTATGGTTCCCTATTCGCGGATTGTTTTAGTGACTAATAAACGTGTAATGCTTCTCCAGTGTTTGTCTGCTGATAAGATGGACAAGAAGCCCTGCAAAATCATGTGGGATGTACCTTGGGAAGAACTCATGGCACTTGAATTAGCTAAAGCTGGCTACCCTAGACCTTCTCACTTAATCATCCATGTAAAAAAATTCCGAAGGTCTCAGAAGTTTGTCCGGGTAATAAAGTGCAACACTGAAGATGAAACTGAGGTGCCTCAAGCTGTAAGAATTTGTTCAGTTGTGCGTAAGATATGGAAAGCATATCAGACTGACGTGGCATGTCTGCAGCTAAAGGTTCCTTCAAGCCAGAGACATGTATCCTTTGCATCGAATGATAATGATGGAAGAGATTCATTTAGCCAGAAAAAGCCTATAATTGAATCAAGGGGGCTGGCTTCCTGGGGTGCTGTCTCCGATAGAAGGAAATTTGTTCAACATGCTATCACATTTTCTAAGGTATGGAGCAGTGAACGAGAGTTGAAAGGTCGTTGTACATTGTGCCGGAAGAATGTTTCAGAAGATGATGGGATCTGTAGTATCTGGCGCCCTTCCGGTTTACCCCATGGGTACATCTCAATTGGGGATATTACTCATGTTGGTTGTCATCCTCCTAATGTTTCAGCTGTATATCGTTATTCTGACAAATTATTCGCCCTCCCAGTCGGCTATGACCTGGTGTGGAGGAACTGCTTAGATGATTACACCAATCCCATATCAATTTGGCATCCTCGTGCTCCTGAGGGCTTTGTCTCTCCTGGATGTGTAGCTGTACCTGATTTTGCTGAGCCGGAACCAAATGCTGCATACTGTGTTGCAGAAGCATTGATCGAGGAGACCGTATTTGAAGAACAAAAGATCTGGGCAGCACCAGATTCATATCCCTGGGCATGTCATATCTACCAGGTGCGCAGTGATGCACTTCATTTTGTTGCTCTCAGGCAGCCAAGGGAAGAATCTGATTGGAAGCCAATGAGAGTTATCGATGACCCACAGCTTCACATTGAGCCGTAGTAAGTTTGTTTCATTATATTCCAGTTTCTACTAACCCAATAAACAAAGCTGCTTTCTTGATTTTGCTTTCCCCATTGGAGAAATACTGGTTTGTGGCGCTACTTCCATCTTAATTGAAAAGTAGTCTCGAGTAGTTTGTACAGTCGAAACTGTGTATTGATGTACATAGTTGTACCATTGGGATCACAATGACATGTTATGGATCTTCCTCAGAGGCTCCCCTTCCCTAAATTTTGGTACTGATCATTTTACAGCAATCAAAAGCTCCTTTAAGCTTATAGTTATTGATGTTGCAGTCTTCATTTTCCATTTATTTCCTATGTTTACTCAAATTTATGATGGCTAAAAGTAGTTTATAAGATATTTATTTTGCCTTATATATGCACTTGAGCATTATTTCAAAATTTATGAACGGGATCTAAGCTAGAAAGGCTGCAAGATCTGTGCTATATATTTTCATGTCTTATTATTTGTTGAATAAACTTTAGACAGGAAAAGGTACTCAAAATCGTTAATTCGTAAGGGGTTATGTTCATCCAATTTCTCTAAATACTTGATGAATTGAGATCTTAGTCGATAATAATGTTGTTAAAGAGTGTATATCTGTATCTATCTATCTATGCTACCTTAAAAGCATGACCTCCTAAATTGAATGTTGAATTACTATAATACCTCCAATTAAAAATACTCAATTTATTTTATTTATTAATTTAATTATTTGTATTATATTAAATGTAGACACCCTTCATATTAAAGGGTTGTGATTTTCTCAAAGAGATGTGACTTTTCCAAAGGGTTGCGACTTTTTTGACGGGTTTTGACATTTTCGATGAGTTGTGACTTTTCCGAAGGGTTGTGATTTTTTTAAAGGGTTGTGACTTTTCCGAAGGGTTGTGCCTTTTTCAATGAGTTGTGACTTTTTGCAAAAGGTTGTGATTTTTTCGATGAGCAGTGACTTTTTTGAAAGGTTGTAACTTTTTTGATAAGAAACAATTAGAATCTATTAATACACTATTTGTTAGCTATAAATAGAGGGTTTTCTCTCACTTTTAAACTACAATTTTTTAAAGTTTTCTACTCTTCTTCTTATTAAAAAATTTTGAGGTTATTTGCAACAGTTGATTAAGTTTGAAATTCAACGAAATTCGAGGTACCACCTAAGAAAGAGTTGGTGAACAAATTATAGCAAATCATTCATAAATTCACACTCGTATTTCTTCTTACGATTTCCATGAGTTAACAGTGACGAAATGTTGTGGGAAAGACAATAATAATAAACAAATATGAATAAAGTCACATGATTTGGGTATGATATTTCTTCTTTGGTTTTTTATTTTTTATTTTTTTACCCTCAAATGAAGCAGTTTCTTTCTGATTTTTGCTAAAACAACGGGCATCAACGTAGTCCATTGGATCATTAGTTTTGATGTTGAATCCACTATTTCAAAAATAGATTTTTACTTTTACTTATAATATGATAATATAGACATGATAATAATGATTTTTAATAGATATGTAAGTAAAAATGAACAAAGAAAGTAAAGTGTTGGTGACAAGAGATTTTAATCAAATAGAACTCTATAGTGAATATAGCATGAACATATATTTTTGTCTTCCTTCTTTATTGGCTATGTATAGTTCCATTTTTTTTTTTGAGCAACTTTCACATATAGCAAACATAAAAATCATATTTGTATGTTATAGCTATAGTTTGCATAATTGCGCTTCATAGCAAATTTTATGTTTGCTATGGAGCTTTTGATTTGTATAATTCGCTACAAATATCCAATTTTATACAAATTGTTCAGTTTTGTATAAATTCATTTATACATTGTAATTTGTATAATAAAATATGTATTTGTATAATTATAAGTGTATAGGACGAAAATATATGTATTTGTATTTGTATATACACTTTTCTCTCGCTTTATACAAACACAAACGCATTTTATATATTTTATACATTTGTATACCGAATGGATAATTGTATACCGAACCAGATGGCAAAAAAATGGGATGTTTGCTGCGAATTGCAAATAAAATAAACTATGGCTATAGCATTTAATTTGAATTAATAGTTTGTTATTTCATACAATTTTCTCCTTTTTTTCCCTATTATTTTATGTTCATTTTAATTTGAGAAAATTGTATGTCACAAGATACACTCCTTGTTAGCTATATAAAAATAGATAAGAAAATAGTGATTGATCATAAAATAATCTTAAATCAAATTAAATATTCTATAAACAATACTTTAAATTTTATTCATCTATTAATTTTTATTATTGAAAAATTTTAATATTTATATCACGATACAACTTCTATAAGATACCAAATACTTTTATTAGACAACAACTATATGATATGTATGCGGCAGGAAAAAGGAGAAGACTACAATTCTAAAAAGATAAGGTAGAAACTTAAAGAAATGAAATATTTTTCACCATAGGTAATGCTGTTCATATATTAAAATTAAATTATGCTACTGAAATATATATGTATATCTAAAACAAAGAATTGGTCAAGCTAAATATTTGACATACACTCAAACCTCAATTTAACCATCATTCGTTATAACAATAAAGTACCTTTTTTTTGGTAGAACTACCTCTCTATGATAGTCTTACTCAAATATTAATTGGTAAAAGATAGATTACGTATAAAGATAAAATTTTGAAATATTTATGGTAATCCTTATTAGTGTCGTGCACATACTAAATTTGAAGTATGAATATTTAAGAGAAAAATTATACTTAAATGGTGTCCATCATTTATGTTCATAACCTCAAGAGGAAAGACTATTGATGATATATTTTATATTGATATATTTATTTTTTTTAAAAATTGGTTAGATTTATTTACAAAATTGAGTAAAGTAAATAATAATACTACTAAAGAAATGTCACTTTCTCCCCATATTTAAACTTTGAATGTATTTTGAAATGTTTCAATAATATCTGGTCATTTTGATCTCAAAATACAAGTAATTCTATAACAATATGTATTAATCATTTAAAAGCACTTGTCCTATGTTTTTTAAATTATAATTATTTATTAAAAAGCTTTAATTTAGTAATATTAATTCTATTTTACAACTTTATATACTATATATATGATACACACGTGCAACGCACGTGCTGTGAAACTAATCCCTTCTAAAAATGTGAAGTTTCCTTCCTTGAATTTGGTTCATCAAGCCTTAGATTTTGTAGTTTGACAAAGTCACGGTTACTTATTTTTTCGGTAATTAATTACATAAAAATCAATTCATATAGAGTAGTCAAAATTTTAATGTCTAAATAATTAATTTTATACACTTTGGTATAATATTTGATATTTTCATATACATAAATATCAAATATTGTACCAAATACCACAACAAATGTATCAAATACCATATTATCTAAATCGCAATATCAAAAATTAGATTTCATAATTCAATATCTACGATACCATATCCACCCGAACGAGCGAATTAATGCTAGGATATTTTAATTCTTATATTATCAACCAAATCAAACATAACAGATGTCTTCCCTTTATTGGTGTTCAAAAATTATCTTGCAAGACTTTCTTACGTTAAATGTCAACAACATGTTCATAGTCATTTAAGTCCCTACTGTCGGCAAAATATAACCAAACAACCTCAAAAATCAAGATATTCACATAAATGCCATTACCCGCCTCTCTCAACTTCATTCAACTGCAACTATTAAATTCCACTACTATCAGATCACACAGTACCAGTAATCTCCCAAAAAAAATATAATATTTTTAAAAAAAAAAAAACTATTACCAGTTGTTGATTTGATCAACAATGGAAGGTTTAGTAAAGGGGTTGTTGAATGTGGCTTTGGGCAATGATGAAAATGAAAGAGACAATCAAGATCGTGATGAACGGTCAAGATCCAGTTGGGCGCAGGTTAGCACTCAGGATTGACACTCTGTAAAGATTCAATCTTTTTTAACTGTATGCTTATGGGGTTATGCTAATATGTGCAGGTGGTGACAGGGGAGCAGGAAGATGATGGGGTTAACAGTGATCGTAGAACTGGATATAATAGACAGGTTAATTTGGTTTTTCTTGATTTTTTAGAATATTAGTGTGGAATTTGATTTTAAAGTTTTGATTTTTTTAATCCCTTTTTAATAATAATAACAAATAAGCTGTAATTTCACGAGGAGGATAGAGTGTATGCAGATCTTATCTACCTTGGGAGGATAGAGTGTTTGTTTTCGATAGGCCCTTGGTTTTAATACCTTTATAAAAGTTTGAATTTTTGGCAGGATGAGAGATATGGGAGAAATGAGGAGTCAAGGCCTCACATGATGCCCCAAAAGGTACATACAAGTTTTTTTTTTTTTATTGGTTCTTGTTTGTTTTATAGTGTCTTTAAGATTCTATGGTGTAAATGTCATGAATATGAGACTCCCAATTCTTGAATTATATGTTTATTTGTCTCAACTTTTCCTTTTTTTAGAGTTGATTTTGTGGTCAAATTGTTGTTTTTTAAGTAAAATTTGAATCTTTACCGCAATTATAATTAACTTGGCATTGATCTCCCAATAGAGTCTGTTTCTGTTGTGTGATGGATTTCTTGCTTTACAGAGGCAGAGCGAGGATTTTTAATATATGGGCTCTAGACCATAATTCTTTTTGCTTACCAGGTTCTGGATAGATTATTATACATATCAAATGATTTTATTTTTTAAACACAAATACAGTATTTGAGCCAAAGCTACTCTGAGTTAGGATACCTCTGAAAGCCCTTAGTCGAAAAATTATACTATATACATTGTCAAAATTATCTTTTATGTATATATAGTAGAGATATTGAACCCCTTTGGATTCTTCGTATGTTTACTTCTTTATATTTTGTATCTCCTTAGTGAAAATCCCGTTCTGCCACATGTTCAAACCCAGTAGCTAAAGTTGTGCCTCCAGCCATGCATATAACAATTCCCAACTTGTTTGTGACCGATTTATAGTCGTCCTTGTTGTTTTATTAGTTAATCCAAAGAATTCATTTGGTGGTGTGGTGGGATGGGGAAGGAGAAGTGTGGTTGTTTTTCTCTCCTTGTTTTGTGCAAAGACGGTGCAGGGCTGCTTGTACAGTTGAGTTATGCAATATGAGAGAACAAGATGTAAATGCCGAATTGATAAGAAAAGCTCTTGGAATGGTATTGCATGTGATGCAAATTTTTACAAGTAACTGTTTGAAGGGAAATAAAACTCGGCTTTAATTTTTTCATATGGAAATTAGTTCTAAACTAAAAGAACATTGTCTTGTATAAGATCTCAAGTGAGTTGAAGAATGAAGCGATAAGTATAATCATGTCACGAGTGTGATATATTCATGTAATCACTGTGTAGTAGTATGTTGTTTCTGTTTGAACAATAATTGTTCTCAGCCGTCTCAAAACATGCAGGCTTCACCTCAGGGGTACCAAAGAAATGAAGACGAGAGGAGAGACAATGTCAACCAAAGCAGTTGGAAGCAAAAGGTTCGGTCTTGATCAATTATCATATTTATTCTAATCTCCCTCATGGAGGTATTCACATGTTTTACTGGTATCTACAGGAGGACGAGGGAAACAATGACGGCTGGGAGACAGTCCAGAAAAAGCCTACTAAACGGCACCAACAGGTATTGTTTATGTTTTACAACTTATAGAACTATTCTACTATCTAAACAAAAAACAAAGAGTGGATGGCTTTCATCAAGACAAGTTCTCTTCTCTTATACAAGATAGAAGGATGTGATAAATGATAGCATCTGGTTAAAGAACTATAGTAAAAACCCAAGTGTTAATAATTTTCAAAAGAAAAAACCAAGTGTTAATGTTTTTTCAGCAATTGAACACAAGTGAAGATAAAGGTGGATCATAGGTTTTAGAAATCATAACTAACCATGAGGTTAGAACTAGGTTGTGGAATGTCTCTATTGTGGGAGGCGACTGAGTTTTCAAAAGCTTTCTTATACAAATTTATGGACGAGTGGAAGTTTAGTGAGTGTGAAAAATTTTGAGGTATCGACTTGATCAAAGATTGTAGGTTGTGCTATGCAATTTTAACTACATCTTGTCTTCCCTGATTTGATGGTTTCAGAACAGTGCAATGCTACCGTCTTACTTGTGAGGCTTGGCAAAAAACTACTAAGAGTTGTTAAGACATCCATAACTCTTCTAACCTTCATTTTGCCTTCCCTCTAATGATATCAAATCTTAGGAGCTTTATATAAAGTACTGAGCATAAATGGGTGGTAACTGATGTGGAGTGGAAACCTATATCAACTAACAGATCATTTGAGAATATCTTGGCATTGATAGGTTCGAGGGGGAAAGGAGTTCCAATGGCAACCGTGCTTCTGAAAGCATTGGAGCTTAGACTTTACAAATACTAAAAACTAAACTTTGAAGCATTCTAAGATCCCTTTCCACTATGCAAAATATTCGTCGTTTTGAAGTGTACTTGTTAGTTCCACTCTCGTGGTTGTTGAAATAACTCTTTATGAAAATTGGTGACTGTTCTTTTTTTAAGATCATCTGATCTTAATTTATGCTTATCATATGAAAATTATGAATATGCTGCAACAGGTAAAAATGGATTCTTGGAACAATTACAAAAAGCCTCTTGATGAGCAAGATTACTCCAATGAGGTTGAATATGGAGTTGACATGGAACCCTCCGAAGAAGAACTATCAGACTTATCGAAAGCTTGCAACAAGCTCTGGGAACTTGATCTTAACCGCTTAGTTCCAGGGAAAGATTACCAGATTGACTGTGGTGAAGGAAAAAAGGTGTACAATAAGGATGATATGGCAGAAGGATGCTTATTTTCCTGGCTGAATGATGACGTATTTAACAAGCCTTCTTATTCTCGTTTCTGTTCCCTTTTGGATAATTATAATCCACATCAGGGTGTTAAGGAGAATGTAACACCTGAAGAAAAGCGAGAACAAACAGCATTCATAGAAGAGATCAGTAGAACTGCACCAATTAAATATCTGCACAAGTATCTGTCATTGAAAGGCATACTTTCTGGTAATTATGAAGAATTTAAGAGAATGTTGACACGTCTCTGGTTCGACCTTTATAGTCGAGGTGGTACATCCGCTAGCTCTTCAGCTTTTGAACATGTTTTTGTTGGAGAGATAAAGGAGCATGGGGAGAAAGAGGTGTCTGGATTTCACAACTGGCTTCAGGTGCAATTCCTGCTTTTCATTTATTACTGGTGCTTGTGTTTGACTCTAGCTACTACTAACCATGTAAAGTCGAAAGGATTCAATTTTGTATCTATGACATTACTCTTCCCCTCTACTTAGAATTAATTGTAAAGGTAAATGTGCATTTTAAAATTTATTTAGGAGAGGAACACGACAAATCAGTCATCGTTCAATAGATTTCATAGCTTGTACCGTTTATCCTTAGTTTTTTTCTTTTTCACCATTAACTGCATTGAAGCGCAGAATTTCTGAGCTGTGGAAAGGATAAGCAAGGTTATATTCTTCTTATATGTTTTTATTCTTTGCAGTTCTATTTAGAGGAAGCTAAGGGCAATGTTGACTATCAAGGATATATTTTCCCTCGAAGGCGTGGAGAGATTGTAAGTCATTCCACTCTTTAATTTGGTTGTCTAAGCAATAAACAGAATTGGATATCTGATACATGATTCACTAATCTTTGTTCTGAATTTAGAAGTGTTCTAGTAAAGCCAATTTCTCATTGTTGATAAAAGTCGGATTAATACATTTACAACCCCTTTAACTTGCTAGCAAATTTCATTTAGACGCTCGGCTTGTTCCAATTAAGCATCTGAACACATAAGAAAGTGTTCCTATTAGACACAATTGGTTCAAAATTTAGAAAAACTTTTGAGCGTCTTCTCAAACATCTATTAGGTAGTTAACCACATAAAATATGTCTCTCCTTTAATTATACACATTAACCTTAATTAGAAAATGTCGGGGGTGGGGGGGGGGGGTGTTACGGCTTTTTGAGGATAACATGTATAATTAAAGGATGTGGCATATTTTAAGGTGGTTAACTTATCATAATGGGCATTTTAGAACATGCACGAAACTTTTTCCACAATAGGAACACTTTATTATGTGTTATTAGAACATATCAGAGTTCCAAGTGTCTAAATGAAATTTGTTGGCAAGTTTAAAGGCCTGTCAATGTATTAAGCCAAAAAATTCACACCTTACCAAACCATGCCTCAGAAAAATGGCACTTTCTGATGTCAAATAACTAACAATCTCTGGAGAAAATTTCATTGTGTAAACAACATTGTCAAGTATGTTTAAGGTGATACATCAGCCATATGATATGGAAATGCAGAATCTTGTTCAAATATGCTGACGTATTGGTGCTAAAGATATGGTATATCTACCTTAGTTTTTCTTGAATCAGTTTGTATCATTCAGCATGTTAACTCAAGTTCTCTTTTCTGAATGCAGCCGGACTCAGAAACTCAACTACTCACCATACAATTTGAATGGAACGGCGTCCTCAAATCTGTGTCAAGCAGTTTGATTGGAGTTAGCCCCGAATTTGAAGTTGCCATCTACACACTCTGTTACTTTGTTGGAGGGGAGGAAAACCACGTCGAGATGGGTCCATACCCTGTTAATATCAAATGCTATCGGTTGGGAGATAGCATTGGCTCTGCTTTCCCTGTGGCTGAATGTTGAATGTCACACATCATTTCTGTTGTCTCCATTACTGGACCAAATATGTTTGTGGGATATTACCATTTGTTTAAGAAATATTCTTGTCTGGTATTATCCGCGCTTCTATTGCTGTCATATTCGAACTGCTGGTGAAATGAAATGCTGAATACTACTCTGTTCTATGAAGCTAACACAAAGATTGTTGCTCAGCAGTGAACACTTTGGGAATAATTTGCAATTTTATTTCTTGATATTGATCAGTTCTTCTCTTTTCATTTTGTTACAAGTCTTCTTTCTATAATTTAGCTGGTTGTCCCTTTTTGTAACACCTGATTAGTAAATGGCCCTCTTTCAATTTCTTTTGCAACTTGTAGATCTTTCAAACCATAAGAATATATTTTGAGCAAACTGAAAATCTTACGAGAAAACACTAGACCATGTTACGAGAAAACACTAGACCATGTTGTAAAATTTTATTTGTTCTTGCAGAAGTTAGATGATATTCAATTGGCAAGTAAGCACCCAAACTTTAAGAGTACACATCTAGATACCTCAACTAGCAACTTTTACACTTTAACTTACCCCCAGTGTGTCTCGTGGACACCCAACACTGACGTGATACATGAATTTTAGTGGTGTCAAGTTGATCATTTCATAATAGAGACGGATTAAGATGTCTAGAGATGCATAGCCAGCTGAGGCCAAGTTTGAGCATCTCTTTATGTATAACACATCTATAATGGGGACAAAATCTAAATGAAGACTAGAAAGGGACATTTGCAAAAATCAGCTGTTTTGTCCTTCTCTGAAAAGGGCTTTTCTTATTCTATCGTTAGCTTAACATTTGCATAATAACTTGATATTTTCTTCCCCCACTGCACTGCCATTTGAGAAAGCAAAATGTGATGATTGTAAATTCTATTCCATTTCTTCCCCAAAAACATAATCGTTAGAATAGATAACAGAGGCATATTTTCCTGAACTAAGTTTAAAGAGTTGCCAAAAAGAAGGCGCTCACTACACTGGATTTTCAGACTATACATGTATAAAGGGGAAAAAACATTCAGTTTACAACCAGAGCATTCGCTACACAGCATGCAACAAGGCGCTACTCCAGGTCACGAATAACTACAACTATATCGAGCTTGTGTGGGGAAACATGTCCTGCAGAGCTTGAGGAAGATTCAAGACAATTTCTGCATATGCTGCAAAAAGCAAAGATGTCAGTTACTAAGCATATCCCGATCGATACATAAAATTCAAATCAACATCAAAGAAGCTTCGGGAGTATTTTTAACACAGATATTTTGTCACCAAAAGACTTCTCGTGATTTAGCCTTTAAATTACCACGTAAAAGAAATGCTGATTACAAGTGATACTTGAGGCCTTGTTTGTTCTTTCAATCTGAGGTAAAGCTAACTAAGTATGCTCGTATTGCTGTAACTGTCTTCTTAACCTTTTTTATGCTTGACATTACTTATCATTCTAGCAACTCAATCTCATAAACACCAAAAACTCAAAGCAGGTACAAGGAGCTCTTTGTTTTTTTTTGTTTTTCAAATTAAAGGTTAACACAGAATAGTACATAGTAGGAACACCTCATAAATAGTACAAACATATCAGGAGTTCTTCATGAAGGACACAGAGGGGAATTCAGAAAAAGAAGCAAAACCTTCTGGCAGACTCATGGTCCGGAGTGCATCCTCTGCATACGTCAAACGCGCTGGGATAGGGTGACTTCCAACTCCATTTCCTTTCAGATGCAGGGCAATTTTATCAGAAGATTTCTTGGATTGGTGCATAGGCCATGCCAGGACACTAACCCCAGTGGGAAGTGTAGAGATCAGATCTGCATATCTCAGACTCACTGTCACCTTGCTGCAAGGACACAAATGTTGGTAAGAGTTGGACCTTGCAAGTTAACCCATAATTAAAATATGTAGAGTACTAGAGTAGCACTCTCTGTAGTAACCAAGATTACAGGTCAAACATTTGCTTCAGACAGACATACATATAAAGAGATCGAATGAAACATTTGACCAAAAAAATTGTTAGTCAGACGCACACAAAGGCAAGTCACATATATACCCAATTAGAAAATGAAGAAATTTGCTACATATCACGCCGCCTCGACGCATTCCCCTCTCTCCCCGGTATCGTCCCACACAGAAAGAAAGAGCCCAGAGCCCCAGCCCGACCTCTAGGTTTCCCCTACTTGCTGCGTCAAAAATTAAATCACAAGCTTCAATCAAAATATTTTCTATCGAGATTTCTTTCAATATCTAGAATATTGCCCTTTCTTAGATAATTATTGATATGAAGATTGCCGGGCATATCAACAAAGTTGTGTTTGGACACAACAGGAGAATGGAGGCTGTGCTATAGGCTGATAACATTTATTTCTAGTTACCAAGTTAAATCAAGTAGTGCACCACGATTGTTATACTTTATAAGTATATATAAGCTGCTTCATAGTTCACGGTATTGTTAGTATCTTTGCATAGTGATATTCAAGTTGGAAGCTAATTATATTCATGCTTCAGCAGCCTAAACAACATAATCTGGTTCACTTAATTCTTCTGTTCAGTACTTCCACAAGACTATTGTAACACCCCGGAAATTAGTAGGCTAGACTAGAGGGTTAAAGTCATGAATGTAACTCCCCGTACTTAAAAATAGAGGGTTTCGTGTTAGAACGTCAAGGTACCACTCCTCAAGGACCAACCATGGGCCCTTGAGGAGGACCCCTAGAAAACTGCCTGGGCAGTGACCAACGGCAGGACCCACGCCCCGTGGGTGAAGGCTCCGTGGGTTGGCCAAAAGCCCCAGTAACCAACCACGGTTGACCAGCACGGACCGTGGGTCCATCCACGGCCCATCAATGTGGTCTCGTGGGTGGTGACCTGGGGGCAGTTTTGGTGGTTAAGTCTAGGGGTATTTTGGGTCTTTCCGATTTTAATTAGGATTAAGTGATGTCGTTTTATTCTAATTTAGACCACCTATATAAGGATTTTAGACCCCTAAATTAAGTCATCCAACTCATTATTCCCTAAAACTCAAATCTATTCCCAAAACTTCATCCTCTCCAAATATTCTCTCTCTAGAACTAAAAGAAGAAGGAAGTTGGAGCTAGGTTCTTCACACCAAATTCATTGGACTTCATTGATAAAGTATGGTAGTCTTCATCCATGGAGTCCCTTCAAAATCTCAATTTCAAAGATAGAAATCCCCAAAAGTTAGGGTTTGATTCCAAAGTCATGGGTTCCTTTCAAAATCAATTCTAATGATTGAATTATGCATGTATTGATGATTTCTTATGGTTTTTATGATGAATTCCCCCAAGAACCCATGAAATCCCCAGATTTCCCAATTATGATCATGTGGGACTTTGTTGGTGAAGGAAGAATGTTATGAAAATTATGCAAGTAGTGATTGAGTTACTTGAATTATGCTGATATCCATGTCTAATGTAGTGAATTCTAGATGTGTTGATGGTAAGTGAACTTTGAAAGGGCAAATATGTGAATTATGCATGTTCTTATGAAATATATGAGTATGCTTTAAGAACACTTTGAGAGTGAAGTGTCTATGATTATGATGTAGTTGTTGTGTTGTTGAAAGGATATTTTCATATACACACTTATGTATGAACATGATATGATGTGAAAGGTTTTCTCACAATATGATGATTCTAAGGTTGAAAGGCTTTCTCACCTATTAAATCTATATGTAGACATGGACGGTGAAAGGTTATTCTCACGCATGATCTTAAGAGCTATCCTAATGAATTATGTTGGATCGAGTGTCAAGACATTCTTCCATGAATATGAATTTAAGTCAAGACTTAATATGTACTCCGTGGGAATTAATGCTTAGCACCGAGTGGATATTGTATATGAGATAGAAGCTTTTACACTAGTTGAGTCCGGCTTCAAATGGGATCATTTTACGCTAATCGAGTCCGGGTTCCCAAAGTGTGTCTCATGAGATGGAAACCTTATACGCTAGTTGAGTCCGGATTTCTAGTAGCAATCTCCTTATCCCATAAACTATTTTCTACTAGAAACCCGGACTCAACTAGCGTATAAGGTTTCCATCTCATGAGACATACTTTGGGAACCCGGACTCAACTAGCGTAAAAGGATCCCATTGGAAGCCGGACTCAACTAGTGTAAAAGCTTTCATCTCATATACAATATTCACTCGGTGCTAAGCATTAATTCCCACGGAGTACATATTAAGTCTTGACTTAAATTCATATTCATGGAAGAATGTCTTGACACTCAATCCAACATAATTCATAGGATGGCTCTTAGATCATGCGTGAGAATAACCTTTCACCGTCCATGTCTACATATAGATTCAATAGGTGAGAAAGCCTTTCAACCTTAGAATCATCATATTGTGAGAAAACCTTTCACATCATATCATGTTCATGCATAAGTGTGTATATGAAAATATCCTTTCAACAACACAACAACTACATCATAATCATAGACACTTCACTCTCAAAGTGTTCTTAAAGCATACTCATATATTTCATAAGAACATGCATAATTTACATATTTGCCCTTTCAAGGTTCAAAGTTCACTTACCATCAACACATTTAGAATTCACTACATTAGACATGGATATCATCATAATTCAAGTAACTCAATCACTACTTGCATAATTTTCATAACATTCTTCCTTCACCAACAAAGTCCCACATCACAAGATCATAATTGGGAAATCTGGGGATTTCATGGGTTCTTGGGGGAATTCATCATAAAAACCATAAGAAATCATCAATAC
Organism: Solanum etuberosum; assembly: GCA_029582245.1. Taxonomy (NCBI): domain Eukaryota; kingdom Viridiplantae; phylum Streptophyta; class Magnoliopsida; order Solanales; family Solanaceae; genus Solanum; species Solanum etuberosum. The sequence goes on from JAJONR010005051.1 coordinate 40,437, forward strand.
ATGCATAATATAACATAATTCAATCATTAGAATCGATTTTGAAAGGAACCCATGACTTTGGAATCAAACCCTAACTTTTGTGGATTTCTATCTTTGAAATTGAGATTTTGAAGGGACTCCATGGATGAATTTTATTCATGGATGAAGACTACCATACTTTATCAATGAAGTCCAATGAATTTGGTGTGAAGAACCTTGCTCCTTGAACCCTAGCTCCAACTTCCTTCTTCTTCTTCTTCTAGTTCTAGAGAGAGAATATTTGGAGAGGATGAAGTTTTGGGAATAGATTTGAGTTTTAGGGAATAATGAGTTGGATGACTTAATTTAGGGGTCTAAAATCCTTACATAGGTGGTTTAAATTAGAATAAAACGACATCACTTAATCCTAATTAAAACCGGAAAGACCCAAAATACCCCTAGACTTAACCACCAAAACTGCCCCAGGTCACCACCCACGAGACCACGCTGACGGGCCGTGGATGGACCCACGATCCGTGTTGGTCAACCGTGGTTGGTTACTGGGGCTTTTGGCCAACCCACGGAGCCTTCACCCAGGGGGTGTGGACCCACCAACGGGGCGTGGGTCTTGCCGTTGGTCACTGCCCAAGCAGTTTTCCAAGGGTCCTCCTCAAAGGCCCATGGTTGGTCCTTGAGGAGTGGTACCTTGACGTTCTAACACGAAACCCTCTATTTTTAAGTACGGGGAGTTACATTCATGACTCTAACCCTCACGTTAAGCTCTAGTCTAGCCTACTAATTTCCGGGGTGTTACAACTACTAATGACACAGGAAAGATCCAAGTTGGAAACGCCAAAATAAAATAAAAAATTCAAAGTCCACCTCCAATGAAGCACAGTGAAACAGAAGATACAATAACAGAAAGGAAGAGAAGGCATACGAATCAAAATCTTCAATCACAAACTCGATCATATGGTATGGAAGACTATGATAGAGTTCACCAATTTGATTTCCATACAACTCTTTAATAAGCCGAACCTGCAAATAACAAGTTGTATTTCACCAATACAAATATGTCACTGAAATATATTTTGATAGGTAAAGTAAATTTATATCTAAACGGCACTGAAGAAAACCATATTAAATCACTAAAATAGCTAGACACTCTCTATGTTATCCATCATATGTTAACTTCATCCCCTCAACACAATTCCTTCCAAATACTAAAAACGTTGTTGATTTTCTTGTCTTGAATTTCTGAATTACAATTACATCCCACCAGCCTCACCTCTTTTCTTTTTTTTATGAAGCAATGAGAATTCATTAAAGGCATCAAGAAGACGCATCAAAAGTTACAGAAGACTTGGAGAATGAGATTGCTCCTGTAAAACAAAGCTATACTAGTCTCGCACCAGGGAACTAACACATTCCAGAAAATAGTCACAACTAGTTACAACTTACTGGAGTCTGGTCTAGCCAACAGAAAAGACTAAGCAAGCTTTTTCGTTAAGGACATGATATCTTTTTTCTGCTTTCCAGTTAATATCTTCTATTTCTAATAATTATCTTTATTACAATGTTAAGCTGAAATCCTCTCTATTTAGACATCTAGGTTCCCTTTGCCTTGTTTATCCAATGTCCAACCCAAAGATGATTCCACCTCTTCAATTCTACTACTGCTCTGCCCCTACTTTGTCCTAATTATTCCACTAAATCTTCTGTGAATCTAGTAAACGATTAAAAAATTTGAAGAGTCCCCTAAGCAAAGTTGCAAAGGAGAGTATGCGTGTGATTCAAGCCCATGACTGAGCAAGAAACAGATGAGTAATATCTTTCACCAACAAAAGAGGGAAGAGCTCTGGTACTTCATTATTTTTAAGTTAGGGCATACCTGTTCCCGTCTATCTACATAGGCTTGCAACAGATCTCCAACATGGTCAATAAATCTCTGAAGAAATCATGAATACAAGTTCAGAAGTATCCAGTCAGTACTATGTATGAAAGAGCTAGGATCTAATAACAATGAAGCAATGACATATTAAAACAGGATCTAATACAAGTGATGTAGTGATCATACTATTGCATTTGACGAGAGAAACTCGTTTTCAGCTTCACGTATTGGCAAGAAAAAAGGAACTGTATGTTCCAGAACAGTCATCTTCTCCAGAAATGACTTGCTCTCAAGCACACAGTGGTATAGGTCACAAGATTCGCCTGTAAATTAGACAAATTGACATTATTCACCAGTAGTCTAGATGAAAAATCAAAATTTTGACCCAACTCCAACACAATAAACTTCATTTGGGAAATTTGTACAGGTATATCCAAGTATGTATTGGAATGCTCCCACTGGAGAATTGTAGCCGCCACTAGACAATAGCACGTGAAGTACCTGCAAATGAAGTATCATATTGTATGCCTATCCTTGCTCCATCCAAGCAACAAATAACCTGCACGAAGAAAAAAGAACAAACAAAGGAGTAAAACAAAGTCAGGTCCATATCCCTCACAATTCCAAGCCCCATCAGCACTGCCAACTTGTTGTGATGGTAAAAGTAAAAAAACAATATCACACAAGATAAACTGAACTATACATCAATCAGCATTTAGTGGAGACCTAAGATGCAGAAAGGAAAAGAAAATACAAAGCTACTCAAATAATAAGAGTTGATCAACAAACAAATTAGACATTACGAGAAAATTGTTTCACAATCCAGAAATCTGAACAGGTAATAGCTTAAAAGGATCTTTCAAAAATAATTTCTCCTAATAAGCCATGATAAATTGTAGTTAGCAGACACAACTTACCTTATTCCCAACTTTGTAGGTAATTTTATCATGAAATGGAATTGGCAACTGGGTTGTATCCCCTGGCATTTGCATAGCCTTTCTCTCAGCCTCCATGTGTACCTGAGATAAATTGAATCACGTAACAAAAAACATGTGAGAGAATCTGAGAACAAAAGCAGAATAGTTGATCAGTAAGCTAAAACATGCAGGTGTCTGAATCCGGCATCCGCTAATGTGAGTAGAGAAAAGCCAGATTACTGTATCCTTGGTAGGGAAGGAAGTATCTTAAGGAAACATCAAGTTGAAGCTGAACGAATAATTTAAACATACATACCCGCTCTCTTATTGTTGCCAATAAGCCATCATTCCATTGCTCACCTTTTAAGATGAGTTCTGCAAAAAAATTAAATGAGACAGGAATATCCTATTGTCCAGACTAGAACAAGTACATTTGAAGGACAACCGAAGACCAACCAGGATTGATCAAGGAATAGAACTCGTCACTATTTGTGGAACAAGATGTAACATAGAGTAAAAATGCAATGCTTATTTATAATAAGCTACCTCCACCGCATACATCAGTTACTGAAACAACTATACCCTTTAAGGACATAGCTCAAGCATCATGAATTCAACAATGATTCAAATTAATGAGCAAGTCGAATTCCTTGTCTTTTTTCCTTTTTTCTTTTTTTGATGAACAAGTTAAAAAGGTAAATATTAAACTTCATAACAATATTTATTTATGAAGCTTTTTTTTTCGAGTAACAATTTTTAAGAAACTTGCAGCCATATACTGCTGTTATAAGGTAAGCTAAGTAGCTTAGATCAGATATCAAACATGGTACAAAAAAAATCGCAGAAAATGACAAGGGAAAATCAAGTACGAGACTAAACATTACGTCCCATACCAAAAATGAATCACTCCAGTACTATTTGTGTGCTCAGAACCTAAATAGAACACAAACAAGAGCAAGAGAAAGAGTAAATCAGAATAAGATGTGCTCTATAATTCTACCAAAGTTACCTTGAGTTTGAGAAGCACGTGCGGCTTCAAATTCCTTTTGTAGACGATCAAAAATCGACTTGTCAGAATCCCTAGAAAAAACAACTCATATGTTTAACTCTTCTATAAACAAAAAAGATGCACCAAGTCAAAGAGTATTTCCTTTTGATCAACCATTCAATATGTTTTTTCAGATCTTACATGCTTTGACAGAATGAATTACAGGAAATTCTGTTTATTAGTCCATTTCTGTGCTAAAAAGTTCTCTCATGATCATCAAGTAGATTAAGTTGATGATAAATCTTCTTTTCAACTTTTCTAGCTGTTTTTCCCTTCTCGTGAACTCCTCCGTTCTTCCTTACCTTTATGGTACTCTATTCACATTCTTCAATTAAAGAATTTCCTTTTTAAGCCCAAAGTCATCAGGGGCGGAGCTACACTAGCGGAAGGGTGGTCAGCCGAACACGCTTCGCCGGAAAATTGTACTATGTATAGGTACACTACTACACCCTCTGTCCCAATTTATATGACTCACTTTCCTTTTCAGTCAGTCCCAAAAAGAATGACATATTTCTATAGTAACAATTTAACTTTAAAATGTCAATTTTATCCTTAACGAAATGGTATATAGCCACACAACTATCTATGACTTATTTTAGACCACAAGTTTCAAAAGTTTTTCTTTATTTTTCAAACTCTGTGTCAAGTCAAACTACATTACATAGATTGAGATGGAGGGAGTATTGTATATGTGGATATTATTAAATGAACAACCTTTAAACAATTCAGAGAGTTAGGCCAGCAGTTAGGGGAATTCAAAATGTCATAAAGGTCACAGGTTCGATCCCCAAGTTTTCTATTTTGCTGCGCCTAACAATTACAAGGCTTTTAGAATAATCTTGTCTTTAAAAAAAGGGAAAACATTAAAAAAATAACACCAAATGTTCTATGACTTAGCTTAACTATTAGGTAGTAAGAATTAAAATTTTATGTGCACCCCCTCGTCAACTTCTTTAAATTATTTATTATCTCAAAAAAAACTTCTATAAACTATTTACTGCATATTTTTGAACACCCTTAAAGAAATTTTTGACTACGTCACTGGTAGTCATCCTACGATCACATATATCCAACCTGTGCGGTCTACTCTTCAGCTCCTTTCTTAAACTTCAACCTTAAACGGAAGGCATAATATCTTTGCTTGCAATTTTTACTATGTGTCATTTGGTTAGAGCGAAAATTCTATAAAAGATGTGAGATTTACTGAAAAACTTAAAAACTCATGTATATACCAGTAAAAGGAATCAAGTATATCTTAAATCCAATACCTAGAAAGACGCTCTGCTAGCTCCGAATGTCTTTTAAGAACATTTGAAACTGCCAGAAAAGGAGCAATATGAATATGGGATGATTTAAGGGCCAAAAAAAAAACATCCACAAAAATGAAGAGAAGGTTACATCTAGCCCGTACAGCGTCCAGCTTTACATCCTCCTCTCGCATATAATTCTAACATGCAGCCAATGAAAGGTCATAAGCATTGAAAATATAAATAATATCCAATAAAACATTTCAAAAGTTATTCCTTTTCACTTCAAGAAAGGTCATAAGTATTTAACAATATAAATAAAGAGCAGTAAGGAATCGCCAAAGTTAATCCTTCCACTTCCAAAAGAAGTGGATACACATATGCACTCACAATTTAAAGCACATGTTTCAAATAAGAGTGCCATTACTGAACAATTATTGATAATTCTTCACTTATTTAATAAGTTACTAATGACGTGGAATGAACTACTTGAAAGAGTAAGTTAAATCTTCAGCAGATATGTTCACATGCCCTCGAAGGAGAGGTTTAGCGGTCAATTCTCAAAAGACGCAACACTAAATGAATTCTTGCCTTCTGCCTAATCCATGGTAAGCATAGACCAGTAACAATGTGGGTAGGAGTTGAACATAGCTGCTACCATGTCTACTACTCTTGCAGGATTTAAAACTCAACAAGCTTTTCCTCTCCCCTAACTGATCCTCCTCCCACACCGGAAAAAAAAAAGAACATTGTGGTGTCAAACCTAGACAAACTATATTGCTCGGATCCTTCAAAAATGTCAATGGGTGTGTATTTTTGGAGAATCCGACACGAGTGCAGCAACGCAAGTGAAGAATCCGCACAACTTAGCAGATAAATGCATGTATCTAAGAGCAATAGATGTAACCAAAATTGTCTGAGCTCTTCCTAACATGAAGGGATGTTTTTATAACTTATATGCTCAACAAAAACACCTTATTGTGGAAACAACATTAAGACAAACAATTCTGATACAAAGGGGGCAAAGCAAAAACATAGTTCCTGTAACAGTAATCAATGATCAACAAAGTACTCAAATTTCAAAAACCAAAAAATAAACCCCCAACCCACCCCACCCACCACCCAATTACCCCATACCTCATACATGAAATACTCTTAACATTAAATAAAAATCAAGTCTTTAACAATATTACCACTTCTCCCATTCTAACAGCTTCACTCCTTGTTCCCAATTTGATTCACTGCAAAAAAAAAATAACAACGCATACAACTGAAGAACAAACAAACATTTATTGGGTCACATCAAAAACACGAATTAGAGTTGTGCAAAATTCAAAAGATGAAGAAAAATTGTTAAAAAAAAAAAAAAAAAAAAAAACTGACCAAGAGTTGATTAAAACATAGAAGCTACTGTAATCTTCATAAACTGAATGAATAAAAACCGGTCGTCTTCCGATTTCAGCTTTCGTGGATTTCCTCCGGATGACGGTGGCCGGAAGTAAAAAGGTTTTGTTCTTTGGGTATATTATTAGTTTGATGAAATTCTACTTGACGCCTCATTAGTTTTCAATATTACACTTTCAACCCCAAAGTTTCTGAGTTTTCATAGGAATCTCAGAAGAATCTGGTTGTTGGTAATGACGTGGCATATAATAATTATGATATTAAAATATTCTTAATTTTATGTGTTGTTTGGTGTAAGATGTTCTCATGGAAAGGAAAATAAATGTTGTATTGTACTACCTAGGTTGTTCGTGGTTCGGTTTGGATTAGTTATTGGTAAAAATCAAAATCAAATCAATTTAATCAGTTTTTTAAATTTTTAAAACCAAACGAAAAAAATAACTATTGGTTTGGTTATTATCGGTTTGGTTGGATTTTTTCGGTTTGAAAGTAAATTTTTTTTGAGGATACGTATCTCGATAGACACAAACACCTAGTACATGAACAATCCACAGGAAAGTTATTGTCGGTTCAATTAAGCAATACTAGAGTTATTAAAAAAAAAAGTGATTCAGGTAAGAAAAAGTGTGACTATCTTATGTTAGGTGGGATAGGTAAAAACGAAAGTAATGGATTTTGATGGACTTGGACTTAGGATTGTAATAGTTGGGCTAAAATTTAAGTGCCGAAAATGGTAAAGTTAGACTTAAGTTAATTAAAATTTAACAAAATATTTATATTTTATTTATGAATTATATATAAATAATTATAAAATTTATATATCTAATTTACCGGTTCGGTTTGGTTATTTTTGCGGTTGGTTTTTTAGTAAAATCAAAACCAAACCAAACCAAATAGTATCAGTTTTCAAAATTTAAAACCAAACCAAACCAAATATCGATTTTTTTAATCAGTTTGGTTCGAATTGCAGTTCGATTTGATTTTTTTACCATAACCATGAACAGCCCTAGTACTACCACCTATATATTTGTTGAAAAGTTTAATTATTTTTTTTCATGAAATATTAATTAAGAGAATTAGTTTTGTAGATTACTTATAATTAATATATATATATATTAAGATTTTTTAAAAGAGATTTTCATTATTTTTTTCAAATTTTTACACATTGATAAAGGAATTGGAAAATTTAATTTTTTTATATTTATTTTATATTATAAATTAGAAATGAAAGTTTTATTTTCGCATCTTGTTTGGAAAAGGCACATGACTTTTCTCCCAACGGCACCATTATTTTTTTTAAAAGACACCAAGTTCACATATTTATTGGCTATAAATTTAGAGATCTTGTCTTAGATTTCAAAAGTTAGAAAATTTGAATTCTTCTCCCCCTCTTTTCATGCATTATTTTTTAATAAAATAAAATGTAAAGTGTTAAGTGTGATTTGTACTGCTTTTCGAGTTCGTTGTAGTTCTATAATTCGAAGTTTTGTTTCGCTAGATGTTTTGTTCTGTTTAGGAAGGAATTAATTTAAAATTTTAAACAATTATGAGAGCATTAAACTCTTTAAGGACACACAATGAAGATTGTGGACTCGGAATTAATTTGATTTTACTACTTTAGTTACTTATTTTGCTTTGAGAATTTCGAAGATAACTATAGATTCGAACTTCGAAGTAAGTTATCGTTCATAGAAAATAATTTATTTCTCAAACAAATTTCCTACTAAAAATCTAAATTAATCTAATCACAATGTGAATATCGAACACATGTAATAACTTTAAAAAAAGAGAGCATATTATACATTATTCATACGTATAGGGGAAAAACAAAAATCATTTCTTTGTATACAAATAATAGGACAAAAGGTCCCGAAAATAAAAAAGAAATCAAAACTCTATGGTGAATTAGTTTATGCCAGAATATACACAGTATAAGTGTATGTATTATATATATATATATATGTATATGTATGGATGAATTGATAATTTATACATTTTATACATAAATGATAACAATCAATTATATAAATTTTAATGTTGAACTTGATATAACATTGATTAACATTGACACAAAAAAATTTGCTGATACAAATTGTATTCGTTAATACAATTGATATGACGTTGATACAAATGAAAACAATTAATTATACAAACACAAATGTAGTTGAACTTGACACAATTGTATTCGTTGATACAATTTATTCATTGATATAAATTATATTCGTTAATACAATTGTATTCATTGATACATATGCATACTAATTAAGAAAAATTACGCAGATTAGCAAACATTTACTAGTTAATTAGTAAACATAGTTACAGTTGACTAAATTATCATTCGCCACTAAGATACAATCATAACGTCCAGAATTTGTATAATTTGGCTCCTAATTGTGTAAATCTAGAATTTGTATGATTCGGTTCCTAATTGCAGGGAACCAAAAAATTTCTAATTGTATAAATCCTGAATTTGTATATGCTTACCTTAGCTTGTATATAATTATCATGGTGTACATTTGATTTGTATAAGTTCTGAAAAATTCATAAATGTATAAATCCAGAATTTTTATATATTTACCGTGTTTGTAAATTGGCAAGCGAATTATACAAACGGAAATATCCATAACAAAGGAAATTATAGCTATGAAGTGTAATTAGGCAAACTGTAGCTAAAGAGACTTATTAAGTTTAATCTATTTGTTATTTATGAAATTTCCTCTAATTACGTATACATAATTATCTAGCATGTATACAAACACAATCACTGATACATATACTTACTAGTTACATATATACAATTATCCAGCAGATATACAAATACATTTCGCTTCTCTCCTATCTCTGTCTTCTCGCTAACTCGCCTCTCTCCTTCCTCTCCTAATCTCGCTCGCCTCTCTCCCCTTCTAGCATATAACTATCAATTGTAATTAAACAAACTATAGCTATTTTGTCTGATTATATTTCTAGTCTTATAAGCTATTTTTGAAATTTTCTCTTTAGTAAATACCATTGGCTGGCTACCATTGAATAAAGACGTTGATAACTCTTGCCAGGGGAAGAGCCGGGTACATCAAGGTGTTCATTTGAACTTCTTTTATCGACAATTTATATTATATACATTAGATTAAAATTATTATTTTTATATATGTATAATAAATATTGAATCTACTTAATTTCTTCACATATTTACCTTTTTTATTTTTAAACCTTTTTAGTAAATGATTTAATTCCGCCACTAACTCTTGCTTGTAAAATAGAAAAAGACACCAAACAAGTAGAGTTATGTACGTGGGGTTTAAAGTTGTTAACGTTGCAAAGAGGGAGAGCCACAAATTAATCACAATAGGAAAATGACAAACAATTAGCTCTCGTTTTAGGGGACCCTTTATGATAATAATTTCAAATGGAAAAGGATTTGGAAAAGAATCAGACCATAAAATTTTAATACGTAATGTTATTTTATATTTCTACCAGAGATTATTTTCACAATTTAAATTCAGGATATTCTAATCATATGATTTTAATTTTATTAGTTACGCAAGACTCTTCCTTATATACCATCAAACAAAGTCATATATAAGTCCTTGTGGGACATTAATATATAAAAAGATACAAACGATATAAATTACAAGGATGATATTGTTTAATAGTACTCCTACTAACTTACCTAAGATGTTTAGTACTATTGGAGACTATCACAATAATTGTAGTATTTAATTTTAATATATGTGTGCTATAATTTCATAAATCTTCTGATTCTTTTTTGATATAAATCTAAGGGCTTTTGAGTTTGTTTTTGGATTTGATAGTCTTGATCTTGAGTTGCAATATTTTAAACTAGAGCGTTTTTGCGGTGTTTGATCCACAAGCTCTGTCTGATTTCTTGTAAGAATTCTGATGCGTTTTTCTAAATTATAAGGTTTCCTATTATATATAGTTGTATGATGAAAGAGTTGTGATGAGGACAAGTTTCCTTCGGTTAATCTGATTTAAGTAACATGACGATATTTGATTGGTCGAAACATGTCACTTGTACCGACATGACATGTTTTTATTGGGCTTTGATTTGGCTAGTGGTATAATTCTATTGGTTTCTTCATTTGACTTGACATGCTACGTCATTTGACACGTGATATCAAATTGAACTTCTAGAATAAGATGACATATTGATATTAGCAATGCGGGTTCATCATTCGTAATTTAATTTGATGGATTAGCCTAATAAATTTAAATTTAATATAATCTGAATCATTTTATAAATTTATATCCAATAAATTTTAAATGATTCTCAGGGACTATTTCATTTTGAATTTTAACTTTTCTTGTTCTCATTTAGTAACAAGCTCTATATAAGAACATTTACATGATAACAAATAATCAACACAAGAGGATAAGGTTTAATTTCCTCCACAAAATATTACTAGGCAGAAATTAAATGGGGGTACATATATATACTTTAAAAAAATAGCCAAAATCTATCAATTCACCTAATAGCTGTGACAAATTGGTATTTTCTCTCCAATTAAAATAAAGATTTCAACAAAATTTTTTGGTACTCTTTATGTTTTCATGTTTATATAATATTTGACCTTAGAATATCTATCCACCGACCACTTTCAAATAAAAGTATACATGATTTTGGATGATTTGATGTCCTAATTTCAAAAATTAAACTATCCTGACAATAATATATTCATTAAAAAAATTATAAATGAAATTCAAAAATCAGAATGAGATATACGTAAATCTTACTGATAAATTTTTTTAAAAATTTCTAATAGGTTCTAAACTCAGTCGAAAAAAAAAACAGATTTGACTAACGCAAAAATAAAAACTACGACGACGACAACAACAGCAGTTGATATTGCTTTATTCCTTATTTGGTTTTTAATCTCAGAATAAATTATATCAAGTAATTGATATCGGGATAAGTTTATCTCATTCCGAGGATGAAATAATAGTATTGAGATTGTTATTTGGGATGAATTTTAGGCCAAAAGGTGAAATAATAGTGTTGGGATTTGTTATTCAGAATAAATTATCTCTGCTAAAGGGTGAAAGTTAACCGAATAAATAATAAAAATGACAAAAATACCCTTAAAATCCCTCTACTAAATAAGGTGGATGATTTTTTTCAAAACAAACAACTTCTTTCTTAAAAATTATATATGCAATGCATGTCTTAGATTGAGTTGTTTGTTATAAAAACTTCTATTTATATTGTTGAAGAAGTTATAAGTTGTTTGTTTGTAAAAACTTTTTGAAAAATTCTTATAAATCTTTAATTCCGAAGTACGTTTAATTGGACTAAGATTGAGTTGGTAGTTTTTGGTGGTTTTGTTGAATAACTTATAATTCCAAGGTCAATTTAGTTCTATGGTTGACATATTTTAAGAAAAACCATTTAAAAAATAATAATAATGGAACAATGAAAACATAAATCGAGTCATTCGAACTGTTCAAAAAGAAAGTCAATATTTTCATTAAAAAATATCGAACAAATAAAAGTTTGTCAACATTTATTATTTATTATTCTTTCCTTTATTCTGGGAGAATTAATTTATTTCTGTTTTTTTCTTTCGTTTTTCATGAGTTAATAAGGGAATAGAGAGAGTTCCATTTCACAACAATGATCAGGAGGTACATAAGATTTTATTTTATTTTTAATATTCCAAGATAATCCGCATAGTCAGCAAATCATACCGTATTATAAGACAGTTCCTATGTAATAGACTCGACTCGAAGGCATTAAAGAGGGATCGATCCCAGACTAGCCGTGTGAATGACCACCCTCCTAATCAATTGAGTCATCCATATATTTGTAGAACAAACATGGAATGAATAACTAGGTTTGATTGTTCAGCCAAAAATATTTATATATAATTGCTTGTCAATTTATATATATATTATATTTATTAACTATTTTTTAGGGCGGCTATTTAAGTTAAATGCAAACTAGAAAATATCCAAAAACAACGGCCAATCCATCACGGCGCCTTTTAAACTTTTTGTAATTACTCAAAATTCAAAAAATAATAATTTCTCGATAATAATCCAGCCGTGTGTATCTATCTATGACTTGTAATAATAATAATGGCGAAAAAGAAAAAAAGAAAAGGAATACAAAGACTTTATTTTTCATATTAAAAAAGAGTGGTATATAAGGGAAATGAGACACGCAAATTATTAGTTTCGTCCTCGAACTATTGACAATCTTAAAAACAACCATATACTTGACTAACTAAACTTAGATAGCCTCGATGTGCCACATGACATAACAAGTAGTCTCAAACTCTCGGAAGAACAAGGGGCTATTTTAAGGGTATATTTCGCTCATGTTGCAAGATCTGAAGTGTATTAAAGTTCAGTTAATCAAATAAAAAAATATTTTTAAGACTGTCAATAGTTCAAAAATGAAACTAATAATTCACGTCAAATTTAGGAGTTTTTTCAATACTTCTCTCCGTGATTTTTTTTTGTTTTGGTTATCCACGTAAGTATGAAGTGCACATTTTGTTTTTTAGTTATAGGTCATGCAGAAGGTAGCTAACTTTTGTGGGGTTCCCATAATTTTGGCCAAAGAAAACCATTCATTGATTATCGCCACAAATATGGCCAAGAATTTAGTGGAAAAAAATAAGACCAGAGACTTCATTATTTGCCATTTATTTATTTTAAAAAGTATTATTTATTTTAACTATGTTACATTGTTTTCATATACACCTTTTTCATAGATTTAAAAAATTAATGAAACTTGAGAAATATCTTGAAGTTAAAGGTCTAAGAAATATCTACGAATATTGTGCTTTATGCATATATATATATATATATATCATATAATAATAAGCGGAGTAATATCTTATCTTACAGTTAAAGCATATTCCAAATGCTGCTTTTCATTATTTTTTTTTAAAAATCTTTTTGGCTTCTTTCATAACTAAGATATCCTCAATTAAATTATGTTTAGCTTAGGTTTTTTAAGATTTCACTCAAACTTCAACTAATTTCATAGAGTATTTTTTCTACTTTCCACGGCACAAGTAGCCTTATGTTTCGCCTTCACTGAGATTTAAACATACAACATCATAATCTTAACTGAGTTCATTGATCGTTAAACCACACTCTCGAATACCTCCCCCCCACCCCCACCTCCGGATTTGTCGTAAAATTGAGATTATTTCGTTTCCTTACTTATCAGAGAGGGGCCCGCGGGCTCTCCCTTCGTCTTTCTTTTGGTGTGAGCTTATCCATGCGGTTATGCACTCTTTGAATAGGAATCCGTTTTCGGGTCGGTGTGTGATCACCAAAGGTGAAGTAGTGAAAAAAGGGGTGGAGGGAGCGGGGGGGGGGGGGGGTTGCAAGTATAATTTTTTTTTAACATATTAAACACAGCAAAA